>PPHD01003452.1:0-31457 GCA_002909625.1 Bambusicola thoracicus | reverse complement strand
CTATTGCTGTTATCAAAGCAAAGATCAGCACTGCTCCTGCGCTCCCCTTTGTGAGGGAGCTGAAGACCGCAATGAGGCCTCCCCTCAGTTTCCTCTTCTCTAGGCTGAACAATATATCCACGCACATTGCTGTGCACACACATTAAAAACATCAAGAGGGCCCAGCAGAGGCTGAGGCAGCACCCATGGAGAAGCAGGAGATGCCAGGCATTCCGTGAGGTCCCCCAGGAACCTTGCACAGGGGATGTGCCAGGTGCCTCAGCGCTGTGCTGCAGCCTGCGCCCTAAAAGCAAGGACTTTAAAGAAGTGGAAGGTAATTCTTGGGTGTGTTGCATTCTTAATTTTAATTGCTGCTAGCTGTATACCAGCTGGAATTATTTTTAGCTGTTACTGTTTGGACCATGTCTTCATTATGATTAAGAACTGGAAATATATAGATTTTTCCAACACAGTAAGACTACCAGGAGACTGACTTGCTCTGATAGCCGAACTGCTGAAATTTCCTCCTCTGAATCATCACCTACAATGCCCAGATTTGTCATGGGAATTTTGTAATCATAATGAAACTGACCTGCTCAAGTCAGCCCAACACAGAGGAGAGAGTTTTGTTACTGAGCAGGCTATGGGAAGTTTGGTGGGTGTCACAACACATCTCTTTCCAGGTAGGCTTTTCAAGGGCAGTATATTGGCTGGGTAACATGGTGAGGCCTACATTTCTCTTCACCACCACAGGCCCTTTTTTTTTGTTGTTTTAATCTGATATTTGAAAAGGGGATTTTTAAGCCAACTCTTTTGTATGCTGTTCATTGGTACGTATCCAAGGATTGCCTTCAGAGATGAATACCTCTCTGTCATGCTAATCACAAAACTCTTTAAAAACAAAATTTGCTCTTATCTTTGCTGGTGAAAAAGAATGTCAGTCAGGGCAGAGCCAGTGAAATGAAGCCAACCAGTTCTCCAAGAGAAACTGAGGGAATAGGACCAGTTTCTGGGTCTGCTTACAGATGCAAGCAGACAGAGAGTTTGAAGACTACCTGAATTTATGTGACAATTGCTTCAGTGCAAAAAGAAGGAAAAACAAAATGTTCAGGCAAAGATGGTGGTTTTGTCTTCATCCAAAGCTGCATCTGGACACGATGCATCGCCTCCAAAGGAAAGCTCCAGATATACAGCTATAGAACACTTAGATTTCGCAGCCAGAATACAGAATTAATTCCCAATTTGAATTGTAAAAATATGTTCATTTAAGTGAAACACGTGGTACTTTTATGTACCGCATTCTCTTATCTCTCTAACTGTCTCAGCAGGTTGCCACAAGTAACACGAGCACAGCTTACGGCATTCTTTCAAACATCTAAAAAATAAAATGACAGGTTTCACTCACTCATACAGCCTTTGGAACACCTCTAGTTGCAATACATTATTTTTCAGACCTTCTAAGCAAACCTTTCATGTCTGAAAAGTTGTGATTCACAAACACTTCACTACTTCAAAGACTTATCAGGTCATAGATTTCCTCCCCCCCACCTCCCACCCCCATCCTTCTTCCTTTAGGAGACTAGATAATAAATTCAGCATGCGAACATTGACTCCTAAGGGTGATTCTTTCAAGTAGTCAAATACTGCTTATCCAGCTAGGAAGCGGGGCCAGCTGACGTGATGGTTGTCATCCTGCTGTAACTGGGAAAGCTTGTTAACATTGCTTAGAAATATCTGAATGTTCCTGGAGCAACAGTTTTTGTGCAAAATACAAATCATTTCAGGGAAAACTTTATTTATTCCAGCTTCACAGTGTTTAACTCTGACAGACAAGTTAATATTAAACTGTGTTTGGTATCTCAGCTAGTGACCTGAATATCCAGATCCCACACAACGTTCAGACTAGATTTCCAAACAGATAGGTTCCTGCCAGGTGATCTGTGTATGTATTTAACATGGTTATGAATATTTTGGCTTTTAAGTCAAACATCCTTTAGAGGTTCCATTTAAACATATTAGCAATCAAACACAGCTCACGTTGTGCCAACAAAATGGACAAATTTACTCTTAACAACTGAAGAGGCAGCTTCTGCTTCTCTTATCTGCTGATAAGAACCAAGTACTAAATAATAGTAACTGACTCAACCTCTCCTTAAAAATAGGAAAGTAAGAACAAATGATTTCAGGAATACTATTAAAATACTTATGTGCAGCCTTAAAAGAAAAAAAAAAGCTGATGGGAATATGTTCAAAGTTTTCTGAAAAGTGGCTTTAGCTTCTTACAAGTCTAGTTTGATGTTGATATTAATGCTAAATGGATCTTTCAAGAAGTTCTAAGGTAGGTTGCTCTCTATGTAGCTTGCTTTTGTATCTTATTGCAGAGAAGAGAGAATCTCATGTGCTTCACTATAAGCTATTGTAAGAGTGCAGCAAATACTCCTCCATCACTTAGTAGTAAGTTGAAATTTTAAGTGTTTTTCTGAGTAGAAATACAGAAATAAGCACATTTGCTAGACTCAATCACAGCAGTGGTCCTCCTATAATGAAATGAAAATTACAGATCACTTCAAAGCTGCTTACTGACCAGAAATCATTATTATTGCTCAATGGTGCACAGTTCTCTTTCTTTAAAAAGGAACCAGCTACATTGCATAATATTTAAACAACATTAAACATTAACCGCTGTTTTAAACAGCAGTTTCATGTAAAGTTAAGGTCATGAAAATGTAAATAGCTTTATTAATTTTAGCAATATTGTTGAAGTATAGAAGAATCCTTTATCTGACACTATTGGTTTTTCAGGGGCGGTTGGACACTCAGCCACTAAACACGTTTTGGAAAGCTCCATCTTTCTGCTTGCCTAAATTCTGGAAAATCCTAGGCTGATGACCTTCTATCCATCTGTAACTAAAGGTTGGCTCCTTAACACAGGAGAGAGGAAATGGAATCAGAACTCAGCTAATTTCTCATAAGGAAGGCCTTCTATAAATCGGTTAAGAGCTAAAGGGTTTGATTGATGTCTAGGTGATATTAAATCAGAGCACTCTATTGGCCAAAAGTTACTTTATTCTGAAGGGGTTGCTATTGAGAAGATCATTTACAGTGACATAAAAGCTGGAAATATTGAAAGAGAAGTAGTGTGGCAGGGACGCTGAAGGAGGCAAAGAAAATGGAAGTTAATGGCTGAAATAATGTGTCACAGCTTGTGAAGGAGGCTGGGGTAGCAGCAGCAAGGAAAGGAGCAGAGACTGCATACTCAGCACATCCCAAGTTTGCCTGGAATTTACACTCAGAGGCCTTAAGTTGTCCTGTGTATCCATGTATCTGTCTCTGTAAGGCATTCGGTATTGCTTTACTTCTTTGACTCATTTCAGATCTTCACACGGTTTCATGTCCGATGGGTCCGTCTTAACAAGACTTGAAAAGAAGCCACGCTCTGTTGAAAACAAGAGGTTAAGACCTTGGGTTAAAATCTTACAATGTGCAATGGCATTTGGAAATGGCAATGGAAAACAATGCATCTCAAGGGCTCTGGTAGATAGGTAGATAATTTTTGCTTGCTGTAAACTGCTGGAAGAAATTCACTATTTTAATTTCTACTTTAAAAAGAGCTAAGTGACGTCCACCTGGAGGCAATCCAAACACAAGGAGCTTTTCACCATAGGTAACCTGTGTTCTTTCCTTCACTTAGGAATGAAAAAAACTTGCAAGGAATATTGACTAAACAGGTGCAAAGCAATTCCTCTTACTGATAAACTTTGCTATTTCATCCCTTTATTTACTCTAAACAATGGACTGCCTGTGAACCAGTTCCTCCAGCATCAGAAGGACTGTCAGCTGCTTTTTAACTCTTGACCCAGCATCAGAAGCAGAGTAATGTGGGGGCAATTCAGCAGAGCAGCAGCAAGCAGGGCAGGCTCCCAGGGCTGAGGCAGGATCTAGGCTGTAGAAGTTGACCCAAGGATTCATGAAATCTCAGAACACTTCACCTCTGGCCCTTTGGCTGGGCTAGACCTCTAATTAACACCTCTTGGGAGCAGAAGGATTTCTTCCTAAATGCCCAAGAACTTTAGCACAAGACAGATGAATCAGCTGGTCAAATGCAGCTGGAAGATGAAGTGGGACACTTCCCCCTGACACAGTCAGGCAGCTGTGGTAAAATTAACCCAGCTCTTACCTTTGAAGCAGAAAGGGAGAGTGAGATTGCCATTCACACACTGCACAGGCACGGTGTAGGCACAGGATTTCTCTTTATTCTTGCAGTAGAAGGATATAGTTTCACCATGCATGATGCCTTCCTTAAGATCATTCTGAACTCGTTTCTTCTCCCCTTCGTACAATACTACAGCTTTCTTTACTGGAATTTTACATGGCTCTGTAAAACAGTCCAGTTATAAGTAACACGTAAGGATGGCTGTAGCTCCATTTTGAAACATGATTAGAGTAGATCCCGTGAGAAATTTGCATTAGAGAATGAAAAATGCTGTGGCCCACACATATGCAATATTGCTGCTGATATTATGATGCTGAAGAACTTTTAATCCTGCTGTACAGGAGCAAAAAATTCCAGTGAAAGCTCAGCCCCAGTGAAATTCCTAATTATATTAAATAGGAAGAGGACAGGAAATATTCACATATGATACATTCTGGTGTCTGATTATCGGAGCCAGTTCCAATACATCACAGTGTAGAGCGCTGAATGCTGGGAGTCATCTTAGATTATCAGGGCCTTGAAAGCACAGCTTCAGTTTACTTGTGAAAAGACACAAAGGTGCGATAGCTCAATGACAGTCAGTGGTGCTCTTTTAGGAAAATGAAATCGAGTGGTGGTTTCTATATGCGTACCTTTGCAGGATGGCTTTGTGGACCAGTTCCCTGTCTTCTCACATCGGGAGTGCTTGGGTCCCTCCAGCACGTATCTGGACTGGCAGCTGAAGCTGACACTTTCGTTGTAGTGATATGTTCTACGAACAGCAAAATTTAAGAACCCATTTTCTATTCCAGTTGGAGCGGGACAAGTGACAGCTGCGGAACAACAAGAAAAGAGAAACAAAGCTTTGTCACTGCTGCAGTTCTAAAAGATGCAGTGTGTACTTCAAAAATACATGTAAAATTTTTATGTTGGTTCATTTCAGCATCTTGCACAGGAGAACGTAGTCAGGGGAAATATTAAATAAGTAATTTAGATACATCTGTTGTGGTTGTACCCAAAATGCGGTATCATTTCACAGTGAGATTCTCTAGCTTAAGGACAGTGTTGTCTGCCTCTGAGATGAATGCCAGCATTTAGCAGAGAAGTGTCCCTGCACCTGGGCAGCCAAGCTCCCTCCACACTGGGAGGTGTTTTGCAGCCTTGTTTGCACAACCTTCATACATGCAGCAAATGTTTTGTCAATCCCATCTGGCGTGCAGTGTTGCAGACACTGTCAGTGATCACCTTGCATTCATGATTCTGACTTTCCAAATGAGTGTGCTGTATGTTTACCAATAATATGCTTTTTTTTCCTGTGAAATAGTTGTTCTTGTATGTTGATACATACAGTTCTAGGGTTTTGTTTCAATGGTGCTGGAAGTCAGTTACCCACCCCTGCACTCCGGAATGCTGCTCCAGGTGCCATTGGCCTGGCAGGTTGCTGTCTCATTTCCAATAAGTGCCAGAGGTGGTACACATTCAAAAGCAATTGTGTCCATGAAGTAAGAAATATTTCCGGGCTTTAAGAGACGGTAAGAAAGGACTCCAAATTCGGGAAGTGAGGGAGGTGCACAGGTCACAGCTGGAAAAATACAGCATTCTTAGAAAGAAAAGCTGAACAACTGAATTGTTGCTGGTATCACAGGAGCAAGTTGTTTATAGCCAAAGTAACCCACACAGTGCCTTATGGAAGTGTAGCTACCAAAACAAAAAAAGATCAGATTAAAAGTCTCAGGAGCTTTTCCATGTGTAATTCATGATTTTTGCTGTATTTTTTATACTATGTTATGCAGCATCATGTTTTTTTTCCATAAAACATTTATGCAGGACAGGTCATAGCAAAAACATGCATAGCAGCTGTAAATCATGATGCCATCCTCTTTTTCATATATAGGGAAGATTAATTTAAAGGGATGAGCATCTTCCCTTCAGCTGAAAATAGCATCCCTGATCCTGGCCTTCCACGTAGACCTTTAAACTGTATTTCTCTATAACCAGAATCCACACCTCTAAAATTAAATGTACAAGCTGCTTCTTGATTGTTCCTAATCTTTTTTAGAACACTGCAATGGGAGGCTTCTGAACAAGAGTATGTGTAATTCTGGCTGATGTAAAGGAGCCCTTCCATAATAACAATAAGGATGCAGTAGTTTTGGGGTGTTTGAGCACATACGTTGACACTGGGGGGGGATTCCACTCCACTTGCCATCTGACATGCATTGGCTTGTCCTTGACCCAACAAGACTGTAACTGTAAACAAGAAGATCTGGTTATCAGAAAGCTTAATGAACCTTTTTGTATGGAGAGAAATCAGTTTGTTCTTTCTGAAGATTTCCATTTCCCACATGCAGATTTAACAACCGTCCAGTTCTGAAATCCTTCTCTAATTAAAGCACTTACTAACCTGAAAGGAAGTTTGGATTCAAACATGAAACTATGTTAATATCCAGGTATTACAAATTTCCAGAAAGAATGCTTAATACAACAAGATATTTCACTTTCAACTCTATATTCTATTTTAATGTTACAATAACTCCTATAACTGCTTAATATTGTGGATATCTGTAAGTAGCGAGCATTGATCAATGATGTTAATCTTAGCATTTCTTAGGAGAAGTTCCTAGCTGGTCATGGCAATTAGAATGAACCTATTTGTAAATAGCTCAGCAGTCAGTACCTGAAGTTACTGAAATGCATTATTTTATTATAATGCCAATTTAATTTACATATGCACTCCCTCTAAATGCCTCCCTCTACTCCTCTGTACATATTTATTACTAACACACTGATATTTAAAGAAATGCTCATTTTGTATCGATCATATCAGTATCACATAGCTAGTAAGTTATCATTAGAGAAATCAAATCAATTCAAGTCCCACTGCTACATTTGATATCATAGGTGAATTAATGTATTCCTTCTCTTGTCTGTTTTTCAGAAGTGGGAGATAACTGAGATTTTAGTGAACTCCAGTGAACTCCATCCTATGGCTCAGCTAGCATCTTCCCAGGTAAGCACTCAAACAGAGTGACTGCATGCTGCCATCAAATATCTCTTTGCATTTAACTTTACTTTGTTTCTTTAAACGCATCCTCATTTCTAAAACCAGGAGGCAGCCTTCAGTAAAAGTGCATTTGCTCCAGGGACTAAATTAGGATTAACCTCATGTTTTCATTTACTGAGCTTAGAAAGACACGGAAACAAATTTTTCAGCCTCCAGATCCTGACAGCATGATGACTCAGACGGAGATTATCCTTTCTGTGCTGTAGGATTTCATCTCATGATGTAATAAGAGGATTTTAAAAGCAAGGGGAAGTGATCTGGAATGAATATTTGCATAAAATTTCTGCTGTTTTCATGGTTTTCATGTCTGCAAGACATTGCTTTGGAGCAGCAAAGCCCCAAGATACGATAGTCAGAGCTAAACAGAGAAGGACCTCCAGATATGCCATTTTGAAGTCTCTGAAGTGCAGGTGGATTTTAGTGTGGTATTTTCTAAGTTCCTTGGCTTGCAATGCTGCAGAACACAATAGTACAGCATAGTTCTGTGGTTTAGATTTTGTACTGAATAGCACAAAAAAAGGGAGCACTTACCCTGGGTCACATGAGAAACTCAAAGAACTCCGGTAGTGGAAATCTCTAGAATCAATTGTTCCATGCTGCAGGGGGCCAGGGGTGGGACATCTCTTTGCTGTTAATCAAAGTTTAAGAAAGAATAGTATTATTTCACGAGGTACGAAGCCAGCAGAGTGGAGACATGTTGATTATAAAGGGATCTGAGTGCTTTCCATGTTTTTCCGCACCTGTGTACTACATTTCATAACCTATTTTACATTTCTATCAAAACATAGCAATGAGAGTTTCCAAGTTTTTGTGATGAAAATATTTTTTGCAGTTGATTGTCTGAGGAAAAGAGCTGTTATGCAATTAAATGATAAAAACGCATAGCAATTGATAGGCAGATATTGTCAACCAGTGTATGTCATTTGTAGTATAAGCACCTCAGAGATGAGCCCTTACTTACGTAGGCATAAGAGCGTGTTGAGAGGCCACCTGCCAGTGGGCTGGCAGGTGTACTTCCTCTGGCCGTTGTTGGGGACAAACCCTGGCCTGCAGGTGTATTCAATTTCCTCACCCACGTTATACTCATTTTTGACCACATTGATTGTGGCAAACAGCACTTCTGGTGGCTTGGGACAGACTGGAAGAAAGGAGAAAATTTACAAAAAGTAAAGCAGAAAGCTTGAGATACTCGAGTTTCTGTATTACAACCAGTTGTCTTTCTTCAGGTTCCCTCAGCTACACTCCAGGGTAGCACTGGCTGTTAGGAAGTGGAAGGCACTTACCTTTTGCTGCAAGAGCAGAGTGAGTCAGAGCAGCCGCACACAGGAGCAGGGCCAGGGAGTACATTGCTGCCAGCCCACCAGCTTCCCCAGTGACTCTTAGGCCAGTGGTTCCCCCCTTAAAAATAAAGGCATCCATAAAAGGATGGTTACATATTAACTCTTTGTATTTATTCCCACCCAAGTAAACAGAAGATAAAAGGGTCCTTGTGTTGCTCGAATAAAGGATGATATAACCATCACATGCTGTGTTTGCACATAATGCATGGATTCAAACAGTCTCTACTGAAAATGTCTCCTCTCCGGTTGGTTCTGCAGAGCATCTCCTGCAGGGACTGCTGGTTTTGAGGAAACAGTATTGTCTTCTCAGCGTCTGTAGAGGCTGAGGATGGTTGGATCAAAGAATAGAACTGTCATGGAGAAGCTTTTGTTTCTCGCTTGAGCTGGTAGTCTTCCATATACGAAAGAGTTATAGAAATCTTTTAAAATCAAAATCACAGAATCACAGAATCAAAATGATTCATGTTGGAGTGACACTGGTGTTGTTGTAGGCCTCCAGCGATAGCATCAGCTTAATGGTGGTTTATGCTGGATGATGATCTGGCCTGAAACGTCAGGCTCTGTGGGCCTGTTTTGTCTGATGTTGCCGGTCATCATCTTTCAATTAGTATATACCTATTTAGCCCTTGCTTTACTACTTCTTTCATTGTTCACAGTGCCAGCGGTGCAGGAAAAGAGAAATAATGGGCCTGGATTTGTGACAAGGAGCTCAGATTCAAATCACATTGTTGGGTGGCATAGAAACTTGTTTTGACTCTGCCACTTGGGGTCATCAAGTCAAAACTACATAGCTATCAGCTGATGCTCCAATCAGTGCATTTTTCCTAATTTAGCAGATTTTAATTGCAGGAACATCTCAAGTGCAACCAAAATAACGTTTGTGTAATCATTGTTCCACAGTTTGCTGTTTCTAATCTCAGTATCCTCCTTGCCTGCTGACTCACAGCCTGTGAGGGGGAGTGAGGGACATTGGGAGCTCAGACAAGAAGCTAGGTTATGTCAGATCCTTCCTGCTGTGATCTTAAATGCTTTGTTTATTTTTGCCTCATACATTTTCTCTTTTTGCATTTGAAACGCAGACTTTAGCCACAACATTAAACAATTAGGAACATGCTGGTCTTATCAGAAATAAAAATACGTGGATGGCTTGCTCAAAATGTTTACCAAATACACAGTGCCAAAGGGCAAAGTACAACCCCTAAATCAACCAAAAAGTATAGACATGATTTTCTGCTTTTACACCTTTTTTATTTCTCCTTTTGTCCCATCCTACTTCTTCCTTTTCTTTCTCTACAAAATTTTCACCTTTCCCACCACACTGCTATGCGGTGCTGAACTTTCTTGGGTTCTGTCCTTCCTCTGATCTGCTTGCTGTTTTGCTTGCATGCTTTTCTGCGTTTAAAATAGCGCAGGAATAGATGGGTGCGATTTAATCCATTTCAACGCTGACCATGTGAGCAGTTCTCACTGTGCTCAGCAGATGGCAGAATGTACCAGAGTACATGTGCCACACACCTGTAAACTCCAGCTGAAGCTTCCTGTGTTACTTTAAGAGAGAGGAAGTCATATAAGAAGAACTGGGCTGAATAAAGCACATGCTGATCTTTGCATGTCATTTGAACATCCGTTGTGTGCAATAACTTCACTACTTCTAAAACTGGAAATAGAGCTTTGAATAATTGCATATGAAACTGAAAGGAAAGTACTGAAGGATGAGTTTCATGCAACTGCACAATGACTGCTGGTATTGGGATTTATTTGGAAGACATATTTTTCTGCAGTAAGAGTCATTAGAATGCATGTTGCCAATAACTGTGCCTTCTTCCGTAACTGCATGGGAGGGATTCACCTCAGCAGAGTATGAGCAAACCAATCTTGTTCTCTCTATACTTGATGATAAATATGCAATTATTTATATAATTTGACTTCTCATCAAATCCGTGTATTATTTATTACTAGAGCTCCTATAAACCCGGTTATAAAGCAGAACTTTTTGTTAGTGGCCATATAAATGCAAAGCAGACTGATGTTCTCTACCACAAATAGAGTAATAATCTAAGGGAAGAAATGCTATCTGCAAGTAGAGTAGTGTAAGGACACGCTAAGATGATATTGGTAGCACAATATGCACAGTATCAGTATCACAGCATCCTGTTACCCGTTTTTGTGCTAGCATAACCTAAAAGAAGAGTATGTAGGAGGAGCGTGAATGAACTTTGCAGAAGCTGTGCTGCCTGGGCAAAAATATGAAGGGCAGCAAGGCAGAGATCAAGAGTGTGTGTTTGAAAAGATAGCAGTCTAATGATGGAGCCCAGCATCACTCACTGAGCAGAGTAGTTTAATTAGTGAATAAGAGATGGGGAGAGGATAAGTCAGCAAAGCCATGAAAGTGGAAATGGAAACATGAAAGAGTTAAAAACAAAAAAACAAAACAAAACAAAAATAGAGGAATACTAAAAGAAAAATGATAAAAACCAGCCTATGTAGGAGCATTCTTACTTGATACCAGGGGTCAACTGGAGCTGTCAAGACAAGAGGAGAATGCACTGTGGTAATTGGGACACAAGATAATAAGAAGCTGGACAAAGACTTTCAGGCAGAAACAGTCTCTCCTAGAGATATTTTGCAGAAAGTTTGCAGGAACAAGACAGACTGGAGGTCAGGTCACCAAAGTAACCGCTCCTCAGCTAATGAGCTATACTTTAATCTGTACACCTGCTTCTCCAAAGGATGCTATAGTTTTCATGATCTCATAGGGTTTGTCACACCTCTGCTGCTGCCATGGGCTTGCTGGCAGTCTGTCCTGGGTGATGTGTTGGGTCATGTCACCCAACCCACCATTCTCGAGTTTTTACAATTGTTCTTCAACCAGAAAATGTGTGATACAGCCCAGCCAGTTCAAAATGCAGGTGTTTCTCAAATCACACAGAATGTATTGCTTAAGGACACTGAGATAAAATATTAAAGAGAGATTGAATGCAGTTCTCCTTTTGGTGCCAGCATCCCCTTATTGAGGCCCATTCTGTCTGGCATGAAAGCTGGGTTTGGAGCTCTGCTTGGACCAACAACTTCATCCTTTTCCTACAAAGAGGAGATGTGCAGTTTCCAGCTTATTTCTTGCTGTTCCTTTTGTTTCACATGTCCATCAATGGGTTTGTAGGTGTGCATGCCCATTGCACTCTGGAGTATGAGGAGATGATGGTCAGATGGTTCACGGCTGTATCCATGCTCCTCTATGGGAGCAGGTGTTAAGCTGCAGGTCCAATCACTGCCCTTCGTGTTGCTGTGATAGTTCTATTAATATTTGTTCAAAGTTCATTTATGCTCTGCACAAACATTTTTATCGCCTCCACTCAATACGTCCGATATTGGAGTGCTCCATAGCACTGAAGAGATAACAAATGAAAAGTAGAAGGTAAACTGCATCATTTCCAGCCTTAAAGAAAAATAATTGCCTTTAGTTCTGGCCAAGCTGAGGCTATTTCCTAAATAGTGGTTCCATTTAATATTTAATATAGAGCTGTGTAGACAATTTAGCTTTATGTATTCATGCTTAGGAAAATATTCAGCCAGCCAGAAGCCAAGACCCATCTGCACTGAATTAGTTTTCCAGTCAATGTTCCCTACCTGCTGAAAGTCAGCACGCGGTAATTCACATTGACCTGGAAGGATGTCTCACTGACATCAAAACTAAACAACGGCTGTGTAACTTTTGAAAATATTGTTTTCATGTAGTAACACAATTTAGGATTAAACAGCACTGTGATTTCACTAACTGAGGTTAGTGAGATAATTAGCATTTCAGCCCTAGACCTCAGGTCACTTTCAGCACCCAGCACTTTACAGGAGGTGTGGTATTAGAATACCCATTCCTGTATTAACCTGAGCTGCTGGAGGGCTGGCAAGAGCAGTTTCCCAGGTCTGAGCAGGTCTGAGCCATCACACAGAGATGTTCCATTTTTCACATACATTAAACTCGCAGTGTACAAAACCAGAGAGTATTTTAAAGCCACTTCCTCCTCTCCGCCTTCTCATTTCCTGCACAGAAAATCCAGAGAATCTCTCACAGTTGTACTGCTACACAAATATTGTAAAACAGTCTGTTCCTTTGATCATTTTTTTCTGAATTTTCTCTTAAAGAAAACAACCCAAAACTGTGCTATATTTCTTTATGAGGAATGCTGAAATATTTGCCTTGGGATCAGATTGTTCTCCATGGGAGTTTGACTCTGCCGTGGCCAACCATGGTAACGGGGAGATTGGAGAAGGCAGAGAACTGACCCAGCTCAAATCAAACCCAGTATTCTCTCCCACAAAGCTTGAAAATATGTTTTCTAGATTCCCTTCATCATTAATCTTCTGCTTTCTATGAAGTCGGATTTCCATGACAGCTTCAAATGTACTGCCTCAGGTTGTCATATTGTTTACAAGCTGGGGAGAGTTCAGCCCCAGTCAGGATCTCATGTGGGTTCTCCCAGAGTAGTGCAGTGCTGCAGGAATGCACTTTGTGCTTCCAGTACATCAGGAACGCCATCAGCGTTTCACCACTTTGCAGTCCCGTGGAGCAATCCTCGCTAGCTTCCATCCCAGAATGACTCCATCTCTCTGACGAGGACTTCTGTGGGTAAATGAGAGCGCTTTTATGCTGTCTCTGCCTCCCTTGGCACATCACCACAATACTATCAGAAAGCCCAACTAACGCCAGATTTACTTACTGCCATTCTTCAGTTATCCAGATGACAGATAAGGGGATCAATAATTAAGGAGCTGTTAGATATATTCATCCACATCAAAAACTTCATTTAAAAGTGCATGTGTCTCAGAGCAGCCCAGAATCAGTGCGCGTTGGCAGTGTCAGAGGCTTCCGCTGCTACTGCCAAATGAATCGGTAGCTTCAGTCTGGAGAGATCCTCTGATCTCTATTAACCCATGGATATTGTCTGCAAAATTCTTACTGGGCAGAATTCCAGAGTGTTCCAGATGAACAAATTCATCTTCTTTGCTATTCTGCTGGTGTGCTGTGTACGATGTAATCAAAAGGTGGGTACTGGTCTCTCTTACAGCCAAAGCCAAAACCCTCAGAAGCCAGGCTGGGGCTTCTCACTGCTTCATGGCAGAGTTCACAGTGATTTCATCACTGCTTTTATGCCTAACTTGAATCAAGTTGTATGGAATTAACAACATAACAAGACGAGAAGTTTGTGCCAAATCTCTGTTAGTCAACACAAATAACTGACTGTAATATTTCCTCATGTGTTTTTAGTCTGGTACTCTTAGATTTACTCCAAAAGGAGAGTTTTCCCACTTCAGTGTTGTCTGAAAGAACTGAAGAATCTCAGAACTGGAAATGTCACAAAACACTGGATCCAGATTAAGGCCATTGACTTGTAGAAGCTGAATTTTAAGTTTTCTTGAATATTTAAACTTTAATGAGTGAGTATAGGGCTAATGTGATAGGAAAGATCAGATTGCCCTGAGCTAGATGTTCCACAAGGAACTCCTGCGGCTGTTTCAGCTCCTTGATGTGGTCTGTGTCTGCTGTCCTGACATCTCATTATCCTGTGTCTGGATCCTGTTCACAGACTGATCTCGTACCCAGCAGCACGGCCCTTTTATTGTATGGACCATTAGACAGTATGAAGATATCAATAAACTAATTTCAGCTTGTGACAGCCTCCCATCTCCAGCCATAAATCCAGGGCAAAGCGACTCTAAGAGGAAGCAGATTTGGAAAGGGCCGGTATCGATAACTGGAATCAGATTTTCAGAAGGGCTTAAATTCTATTTGGACAACTAAATGAAGGTCATGCTTTCCAAAGTGCTCACTTTATTCAAGTAAATTTTTGTCATACTGGGTCATTTGGAAAATGTAGCTACCTATTTCAGTTTCCAGAAGGACACGTTACCAACCTCCACGTGCACGTGTATCTCTGAAAGCATGGATTCTAATGCTGCTATGTGTTGTTACCTAGCCACTTCTTTATTGTAGCTTTGCATTTCTTTTGTAGTTTGGTTTTAAAAATATGTATCAGATTTTCTTTCTCTACTCATTGCACATGAAGTCACAAAGACATTGTCAGCATTTTGGCAATGAAATGGAATTGCAGATGTTGTAACATGGTCAGTGCTGAGACCTGTGACCTCCTCATAAACTGAAGTTCTGAAAGGAGAGGATGTGCAAATGTTTTGGAAAGGGCAGGTCCTGAGCATTCTATGAAGTGCTTAATATTTCTCAGACAAGTTGAAAATACTCAGCACATGTGCATCTTTGCCACTCCCATTTATTTCATTGCTAGCTGTATTTCTGGAAATAGCCTCGTGTTTCCTACCTCGTGTCATCTAAGCGTGCAGTCGGTAACAAGAGGGTCATTTTATTTTTGCATGGACATCAAGGTAGTCAAGTTCAGTAATATTAGCCCAGTGTGCAAGTTGGCTCCAAACCTGTCTGAAGGGAGCTGGCTGCCCAGCTCTTATCTCACCAACATGAGACTACAGCTGGAACAAAATCCCTGGCACTTGGGCAAGGGATGTCCTGTCATTCTTTTTCCTTAGCAGCACTGTGGGTGTTTGGTTTTAAAATGATATTTTCTGGAACAAAACTGTTTTTAACTGTAGTTGACACTGGAAGAACATCTGTAGCGGTTTGTATTCTCACAAGCAACAGTTCTGAGCTATTAAGGTCACCACGCCTTGTGGAACTGAATGGTAGCATGGGACTTACTTAATGCAACCTAAAGAGATGTTCCCTTGTTATGATATGTATTAGGCTGCTAATCTTTTCAGTCTTTAATCCACAATACTGGATTAAAAGACCAAAAATAGACTCTGCTGTCTTTAAAGGACAGTCCCTATTGGGCTTTTTGTTTGTTTTGGAAAATGAAAATTCCAGTGGGGAATCAAATGGACATCAAACACTAACAGAGTCCTTCCTCACACTGTGTCTTCAAGACAGAGAGGTTTCCCACACTTCATTTTTCAGACAACTGACACTTTGGTATTTTGACATTTTTTTCCTTAAATTAATGTCAGCTTGCTTTGTGTGCCAGGGTTTTCTCTTTCCAGTTCTTCTAAATTAAACAAATATTTTAAAGCAGTGTTTGCCCAGTCAGACTCCTGTCATTTCCATTATTAGTGTTTCCAGAAGTGTAAACACTTGTGCAGAGCACAGCCGGACCTGGAACAATTGGAAATCTTGCCATTGGAAACGGCATTCAGCTTTCTCCATGTCAACATGTCATAACATAATGGTGGCACACAAAGAAGGGCATGTCCTGTGTATTCCAGCTGATAGGTTTTGTTTCCCTCTCACAGTTATTCTCTAGAATAAACCTACTGTGACATGTAAGTTACTGTTTCTTACACCTGTGATAAGTGATGCTCAGCTGTCAGAAATAATACTTGGAAGCACAGTGTATATTGTGTCTGTTTACATCTCATATTCGCTTGGCAAAAGAAGCTTGCTTGTACAAAATTATCATCCCTTCCAATAGAATATTTGTTTGAATTCAGTAGAAGATGTATAGCACCTTGCTGTTCACATTGAAATAATGGGAAATTTCCCTTTCACTTTGGTGTCAGTGAGATGACACCATGTGGCCCATAACCAACACAAAGAAGCTGTAGCTGTTGTCCTGACATTGCGTAGATGTGCCAGTCAGTACCCAAAGCAGATGCTTTGCAGCACACCAACGGTACAGAATATGTTACTTGTCCTGGTTTGGGGTCAGAAAGCTCACCCAGGACAACAGATCAGAGAAAAGCTTCAGGCCCGTGCAGGCACTGCTCTTCTACATGTTTTTGATGGATGGATTGTACTATTCAAAGCACTGTATATACACAAACTACCTGAGCTCCTTTAACCCGTGAATTTAAACCCTACATATACAGTTAACACTTCGCACCAAAACAACTTGAAAAAAGAAACAGAGATCGAGGATAGCATTTCCTCATCTGGCAGCTGACTGCTTTCAGTCTGGGGAAGCTCCTGGCCTGCGGTTAGCAACACCTGACTTTCTTTTCCAAAGATGTTTGCCCTCCCCCATGCGCATGGCAGCCTCCTGCATCAGTGCCAATCCTCGTGCTTGGTTCTGCTGGGCAAGGATTCCAGGGGCCCATTGTCTATCACAAGAACCACCTACTTTGTTTCCTTTGAACCTGTGTGCCATGTTTCTCTAAACACAATAATAGAGACGCTCTTGTTTGGCTGGCACAAGAGAGGGTTGTTCTTTTCAACGTGGTTTGAGTGCTTTGTTTGTATTTCCAAGTCTGAGCCTTTCTGCCTTTTTTTTTTTCATGCGTACGGTTGAAGACTGAAATTTGCCTACACAAGAGAATTGTTCCGATGCACTCAAAAGAATGTGAATTACTTTCTGGAAGCGATGTTGAAAATTTTGCAGAGAGAATTCTGGTGGGAAGGACAAACTGCAAAACAACAGTGATAACAAACACTCCAACTGAGGCAGAGATTTTTATTTATACAATCTAGAAAGAGACAAAAAACCATGGAACGTCCCAAAGGACCGCCGTCACATCTCAGTGTGTAACAGCACTGAGCTCTGATTCAGCTCCAGAAGTAGGAGATATTTCAGCATGCTCCTGATGCTCCTGAGGTGTGAGAAAGGAAAACAATCGGTTGTCACTCAGTGCTCTGATGAGAACACTGATATGAAAAATGAAGATCTATTTTACCCTCAGCGTTCCATATATCACCAGCCTTTTATTTCCAGCTCTATGGAGCGCGGCGGGGATAACTCACAGCTCTGTATGGGCTTTGCACCACTTTCAGTGAATTGCAGGTTAGATAATGGCACCATATACATGTAACAAAGGAAAGCAGGATTTTCCTAATTTGCATGTATCAATGAATTGCAATTTCATCCCTTGCAAATGACCATGTGTTATCAGATGCCATTTCTTTGTCCTGAACTCTTAGGCAGTATTTTTTTTTCTGTGAAATTCCATCTCTTGTAGGACTGTTTTCCAACGCTCAGCCTTCTTTCTGACTGCTTCAATACAGACACTCGAGCTTTCACATTAGTACCAGCATGTGTGAACAAGCTGTTGCATGGAATAATTTGATAATAAACTGTCTACAGATCCAGTATTTCCTAACCTGCAATATCAGGAACATCAGGGAGGAAAGGCAGAAAAGAGAATTTGGGTAAGCACAAAAAGACACAGAATTACACAGATCCTGCATGCATAGATGCAGAAGGACTCCAAGAGGAAGATACCGGCGCTGGTACAGGAAGATGCAAAGTGGGCACGGTGGGGATGGGTCAATGGTTGGACAGGATGATCTCAGCGCTCGTTTCCAACCTTAGTGGTTCTGTGGTTGTATGAACATAGTCCTGCCTCCCTGCACAGCGTCAGCAGGAGGCAGAAGAAGGCTCACACATGTATTTACGCTGCCACATCCTACCTTTTTCTAAGTCTTGGAAACACGTACGGTACATTGTTGCCAAAGTGTCTGCATTAGAGTAAGAAACAATGCTGCTGCTGAGCGCCTAACAGGAGCTGGAAAACCTGTAGCAGTAGTGGGCATGGCATCCTGATTAACGGCTACTGATATGAGAAAGGGAGCTTCGAAACTAAACTCCATGGATGATTTCAAAGAGAGAAACAAAGAATGTGTTGTATGGGAAAAAAAATGGGAAAAGCTGGCTTTGAGTTTTGGCAGAATCCTGGATATGAGTGGGAACTGGTGGTGGGTTTGGGCTTTGTTATGGCGAACAGTTATTCCACAATTGTTGCTGGAGCAAATGTCTCTTAAGCTGACTGTGAAAATTCCTTTGAAGGGCGAAATTGAATGAAGAAAATTGTTTTTAGACAAGAAGTTTGCAATGAAGCCATCGTCCTGGACAGGAATCTAGCTGCTTGTTCTAATGGCTCTCTAGAAGAGGAAGTGATTGTAATTTGTTTTGAAATGTAAGGAGAAATTGGGCTGTGAACTTCCGTATAGGTCTACAGCAGGAAGTGATTCCTTTTTTTGTTGCATACTTCTAACAAGCAGGAAATAATAAAAGAGAGCAACAACTGCCTACGGCAGTGATGAAGGTTTTCTCTTTGCCTTTGGCTCTGAGCTGATCTGATGCGGAGTGCATACCTCAGAGCAGAACAATCCAGGACCTTTCTCCGGGACACTCACAGGCCCGGGATGGTATGGATGTAGGTATAGAAAGCCCTGGAGGAGCTGAGTTTGTTGAAGCAATCATCTTGAGAGATACTTCATCCAACGGGACCTTCCAGCGAAGGAATATTCATATATGAGTAAATTTCTTATCAGGTGACTCTATAAACCGATTTGGAGTTGGAAATTCTGAATCTGCTCTGATTTAATAACCACTCATATGCCTGAACACAGATGACAGTGCTGACTCCTTGGCCAGATGGCCTGACTCAGAAACAAACTGCAGTGCTACCCGAAGCAGAAGGGCAAAGCTGGGGCTGCTGATGGTGCTGTGTGTGCTCAGACTGGCAGACTGCTTTCCTGCAGTAATTCACAGAGGAAGTGTGAGTTCCTGTAGCAGCCGCAGGACCTGCAGGCAGAGGAAATTGGATGGCCAGGCTGCTAAAAGCTGATGTTGGGATGCATATGCCAAAAGCATCTGGTGAGTGGAACACTGCATCCCTTCATAGCACTGCTGTGACATTTCCTGGACGTGGTGAAAAATCTTGATGTTTAAACACAGATATGTACACATACAGATTTTCGTGTATTAAAGTCTTGTGTAAGTGAGATGCATCCAATATACCGTGGTCAGGGGAGTTGTACATTACTTACAGTGTTGTACATTACTTACAGTAAGAGGTTATAATGCCATAATGCTTTACCTAATCTGAGGGTTGCTATGTGCTCCGAATGGATTTTTTTCCCTTCCCTAATAGCTGTATTCATAATATACAAAACATTGGTAGGGTTTGACATGCAGTGAGGCAGTGGAGTGACCCCAGTGTGATCTCAGTGTCACAACTGTGGCTCTTCCCTGGGGCCTAACGAGGCAATCAGCAGGTGCTGGAAATAGGAGCCTGGGACACATGCCAGAGTTTCAGTGAATGAATCTCAACCAGAGCCGCTCTCAGGGAAGACACTGGAATGCAAAATGATTCAGCAGGTTTGTGGGATTTTAAGGAACTACATAATTTATAATGCCCCCCAAATCCAATGCAACGGAGGTGTGTCTGATCAGTCGGGTTCTCCAGTTTCGGTAGCCCTTTTTGTAAGACAGCACTAAAGGAAAAGCAAAGAAGAATGCATTCCATATTTCTTGATAGAATACTTAATGAGAGTACAAAATGTTTCTCAGTGCTCCGCGTGCTTTGGCATAAGTTAATTAAGGCAAGAAAAATCTATTCCCTCTGAACAGAAATAAGGGCTTGGAAACATCTGTGCACAATAGGTAGAAACCAAACACAAGATCTTTCTATTTTATTGAATTTCAGATCAAATTTGAAAGTGGCCGCTTGCAAAATAAGAGCCCGTGAAGTAAGGGCACATGGCAGGAGTTGGACTGATTGGCACATGGGCTGATTCTTTAAGTGCAGGATAAAGGAAGTCTGGCCCTGTCCCCAGTTCTTTGGTGCCAGGTTGTGGTGTGCCAGCGCAGCCAGGCTGCACCCAGAAACCCAAACTGGCACAGCAGGAGTAAGAGAGATAACGTGTGACGATTGCATTGGTAAATGTCTGTGCTCAACTTCTCCCATCAGCAAATGAGACTTAATTGGAATTAATTGGCCTTCTTTCATTCTTGTGAAATACTGCATAGTGTACATGCTTACACAGACAGGCGTGGAATGGTGTGGGGCAGAGGAACTTTTAGTCACGGAATCACAGAACTTTAGGGGTTGGAAGGGACCTCTGGAGATTCCTCAGTGTGACTTCTCATGTTCCAGTTTGTGCCCACTGCCCCTTGTCCTGGCCAACCCTTTGACCCCCGCCCTTCAGTTACTGATGGGCATTGCTCAGATCCCCCTCAGCCTTCCCTTCCCCAGGCAGATAGCCCCAGGGCTCGCAGCCTTTCCCCATCAGGAGGTGCTCCAGGACCCCCCCATCTCTGCAGTCACCTCTGAGCTCTCTCCAGCAGTTCTGCCTGGGACTGCAGAGCGCAGAGCCGGGCGCAGTGCTCCAGCTGTGCCCCCCGGGGCACCTCCCTGCCCTGCCCTGCAATGCACCCCACCGAACCGTTGGCCTTCATGGCCACCAGGGCACACTGCTGCCCCGTGACAACGCGCACCCATTCTCCATATGTGAAAATATACGGCAATAACATTTTTATTTTTTGATAACGATTAGGACTTGTTTCTTTTGGGACACGCAGAGTATTTTCAGACACACACGGCTGGGCTTTATGCGGTGTTTTCCTGAATGCCCGGAGTTACTGTATGGATCGCTGTAGGAAATAATGTCTGCGCCGTGTGCGTACAATGTTTCCATGTCCTGGGACTGTGTGATGTGAACAGGAGCAGAGTTATTGTTTACAGAGCGTTACAAAGGCACGAAAGCGGGATAGAAGTGTCTGTGCACGTGTGCACACACCACTAGTGGAAAGGAGTTGGGTGCCCGCTTCCTGCCCGTCCCATCGCAGCGATGGGTGCTGGATGGCAATGCCAACGCAGCGGGCGCTGCCGCGGGGCCGCTTTTCCCCCGCACGTACCGCGCAGCCGGAGGGCAGCGGGCGGTGCGGCTGCGTGTGCGCTGCGGGGCGGGGAGCGGGGAGCACCGCGCGGCACCTCTGTCGGCGGCGGAGGGGCAGGAGGCGGAAGGGGCCGGGTGGCGGACCGCGACCGCGCGTGTGTCAGCGGGGAGCGCGGCCCCGGCAGCAGCAGGTGCCGCCCCCGCGGGCCGGGGGGTGCTGGGGGCGGCTCCGAGCCCGCTCCGCCCCGCCGCGGCCGGGGGCTCGCTCTGCCCCGCGGGCGGAGCGGCGACGCGGGGCCGGGATTCTCCTCCTCCCGCTCCGACGTCAGGCTCGGGAGCGGGAGGCAGCGCCCGCCGCCGCCGCAGCGTTGCCAGAGCTTCGGCGGCCGCCGGACGGGGCGGACGTCGGGGCGGCTCCCGGCGGGCAGAGCGGGGAGCCATGGCCGACGTGTTCCCGGGCTCCGAGCCCGGCGCGGCCCCGGACGCGGCGCGGCGCTTTGCTCGCAAAGGGGCCCTGAGGCAGAAGAACGTGCACGAGGTGAAGGAGCACAAATTCATCGCGCGCTTCTTCAAGCAGCCCACCTTCTGCAGCCACTGCACCGACTTCATCTGGTGAGAGACGGCACCGAGCCGCCCCTTTCCCCGCCGCGGTCGCCTCCTCCCCCGGCCCTGTCTCCCCCCGGCGCCCACCTCCGCCCCCGCTCCCCCAACGCCGCCTCCCGGTGCCGTCGCTCCGGGCAGGTGAGCCGCGGCCCCCGGGCGAGCAGCGCTCCCCGCCCCGTCCCGCTTCGCGGTGCCCCACGGCCCCGTCTCCTCCCCCGGCCGCGCTTTGCGGCCCGGCTCGCGGGCGCTGAGCTCCGTGGCACACAACTTGTGCGGCCCCGCCTGGAACTTTGCGCTCGATTTATTTCCTCTGGCTGGGAAAGCGCGGTGACACCACTGCTGCGAGGAGAGTTCTCCAAGGGAATGGCTCCTGCTAGAGGGAGGGGAGGAAAACTTCCTCCAACACCCTCATTACTCAGCCTCTTGGGGAAAACACGCACCGAACCCTCCTGCCGTGCCCTCTTCTGGGCAGCAGCGCAGCTCAGCCGAGCACTGAGCGGCCCCGAGCGCCCTGCGGGCGGCTGGAGCTGGGAACAGGAGTAGGTAGGGGCTGGGGCTGCCGGTCGGGCTGGAGCTGAAGTTTCCCCGCCCGCCCGACGGCGGCTGGATCCACTGGGGCGTGAGGGCGGCTGCCCTTTTGAGAACCGGGCTGCGGTTCATTGCTGAGCGTGCGCCCGGATCTTCTCACCTGGGCACTGAGCACAGCCTGCCTGGCAGAGCATCCCTCCCTTTGCACGCTGGAGATCAACCTACGTTCTAGAAATGCTTAACATACATTTGCAAAGTAAGGGAGGGGGAATAGAGATGAGGAGAGTGCAGAGGAAACAGGCCCATTTATTATTATTCTATTTGGAAAGTAAAAAAAGCAAATCTAGTTGTTGGAAAAGTGAGAGACCTTCACAAACCGCTTCAGACTGAATTCAGAGCAGACTGAATTGAACGGGCAGGTGTGGAAGCGCAGCACTGTGATACTGCGTGCCACAGTTAAACCAAAGCTCGGTGCTGTGATGAGAGAGGCAGTCGGTGACAGTATGGTTCTGAAGGGAAAGGATATCCTGCAGCTGACAGGTGGCACGGGGAGCCGCTCCGGTCTTTTCTTGTTGCTGAGATCAGAGCATTCAGCACATGGGTATGTGGCAGCTCTAGAACTTGTTTCATTTCCTTGCACGAAGACAGACAGGTCTTGAATAAGTGCCACGCACCATGAAAAATGCTTCATCTCTTTCCAGAATGACATGTGGCTATTAACATCTGCTTCAAGGTATAAAGAATGGCAAAAGGAACCTTCAGTGAACCGAGCAAATAGATTTTCTACTTAGATTAGACTCGTCTGGGTAACACCTCCTGAAATAGCACGGCGTTCCTTACCTTCTTAAACAACATTCACCTCTCTGCTTTGCTTCTGAGCGCTGACAGATTTTGAAGACCTCTTCCTTAAAATGCACTGAGCGGAACATGGGGTGGTGCTGCCATCCTGTGCTGCTGAATGCGCTCAGCTCAGCCCATATAGAGTGGCTGTGTCCTGGGGTGGGCAGCGGAGCAGCGGCCTTTGCCATGCGGCTGTTCAAAGAGATGAGACAATAAAGCCAGAAAGCCCATTTTGTGTCCTTAGCTCTGCTCTCAGCTCCCCCACAGCCGCATTTGCACACTTGCAGTAGCAGTAGTGACAGAATGACATGGCAGTAGGGTCACACACTGCCACGTTAGCAAACAATTTTATATCTCTTCTGGGCTTCTTAGCTTGGGCCTTCCTGTGTCGATAGTGGGGAGAGTGCTTGTCAGTAGAAATACAGAAAAAATATTGCAAGTTGTACAAAGTCCATCCCCACCTGGTGTGAATGCACACTGGAGGTTTTGTCCCTCCTCTAAGTTAAAAAAAAAAAAAAGGAGGGGAATGGAGGGGAATGACAATAATCTCTTCAGATCACTTCTGCAGTGTTCCCAGTGAAACTGTGCCTTAACTCGAGCTGCCCGCCTGCTGCCCGGGCTGTTGGCTCTTGGCTGTGCAGCTCTCCAGTTGAGAAACATCCCACAAAGAGGGGTGATGCAGAGAGATGTTTATAGGTCAGATCCTCAGGATGTTTATTTTTGCGGAAAGGCGATGTTGAGTGTTTAAAGGTAAACAAATAAGCAAAAGCAACAGGGTGGGGGTTTGCTGTAGGTGTAACAGAGGTTTGGGATGGCACTGCAGCGCGTGGCTGCGCTCATTGGGGCACGTTTGTATTTTGTTATGGAAATGAAGCGGGGAGCTGGGAGAGCATCAGAGCGCACCCATCTGTGGTGCCTCTTCATCTGTATGGAGCCCTTTATCTGCCTCCTTCCTGCACTGCGGGCACCACCGGGATGGGGCTGAGGAGTGGAGTCGTGTTTGTGCTCTGCAGCTTGGGCTGTCTTACATTGCCGTTCAGTGCAGGCGTGCTCTTAAAAGAGTTGAGATATTATGCGGTGATCACTGATGATGATAATCAAAGATCAAAAATAGCTTGTGAAATAATAATACTAATAAAAAAGAGTTGCCAGAAGCTGAAGTTAAATAGGCAGTGGCAGCGCTTGTACTCTGCCTGGAGATGGGTGGGCTGTGCTGCGCCGTGTATTTTTAAGTCTGTTGCTGTCCTGGTAACCTCTAAAGAAATGGAACGAGAAACTAATCTTATGTGGTTACAGATCAGCGAAGCCATAATAAAGCATACTGAGACAGGTGTTCTTTATTTTCTTTTTTTTATGCAGGGGATTTGGGAAACAAGGATTTCAGTGCCAAGGTAAGCCTGGATGCTTTCTGGCTGGTGTGCGTCGCTGTCTGTGTGTGAAGGTGGGCAAGGCGTGCCTGCAGCGGGGAGCGGTCAGCGTGGAAAACCCGAGCAGCTCTGCCTCTGTCCATTGTAAAGGAAGACGATTATTTGCTTAATTAACAAGCGGTATTGATATCGTATGCATCGAACAATCGAAGTCGTTGTAATGATGTAAAGAGTTTGCTGTGAGATTTAAGAAAGAGGAATGTCATCTGAGCTCCGTAGAGCGCAGCTCCGAACTTTCCCTGAGAATAATCTGTGCAATTTAGCTTTTGCAGAGACCATTTTTCACATCAGAAGCTCTTCTCTGTGTGGGCGTTTTGGAAAATGGATTCACTTTTTAGTCATATGGCTTCCTTTCATAACCCGAAGTCCCTGCTTTTAATTGTCATACGTTGCATGGTTTGGAGGACCTTTGGTTTTATTACGTTTTAGGATAGGTGGCAATAGTGTAACAGTCAATAAACCCCCACCCCACCCCCCCAAAAAAAGACGCATATAACGCCACCTGAAGTCAATAAATCACCAATTTAACAATTCTGCTAACCTTGAGAAACTGAAAGCTATTGCAGTGGGAGATAACAACATGCAGGAAACCCAGAGCACGAAGCACTGTGTTCTCATGTGTTCTGTGCTATTGCCAAAGCCTTATCATTAGCGAGCATTTAATCATAAAGCAGCCACACCCAACTATTTGTCCTTTCTGGGCCATGTGTTTGTTGTGCCTCTCCTCTCCCTACCTCCTTCCCTACGTTTCACCTGCAGGTGTACCTTGTGTTCTCATTAGCTGCCTGTTTCTTTCATTGCACTCTTAATGGTTATTTGCTAATGCCTCAGAGCGTATTTGACTTCACTGAATGCTGCATTTACTGATTCGTTGGCGAAATGATGGATTCTGTGGTATTGTTATGAAAGTTGATGTTAGTTGATACTTCTTGAAATGAAACCTCAGAGAATCCAAACGCAAACACAAGATGCCTTTTGAAGATGTCGCAAGATATTTTTCTGTCTTCAAGTAGAGACTTGCAGAGAGACGTTACTGATGCATACACGGGAAATACTGCATGCTTTGCTCAGGCATGGTAAGAATGCAGCCATGGTTTTACCATGGACCTTGTTCACAAGGTCTGTGCTCCAGAATGTTAATGCCAGATTCTGTGAATATCCTCCATCTCTTTGCTGCTCACCCCACCTCAGCAGTGCTGCATAGAGCAGTGCATCCTCTGCCATAGGAGGGTGATGTTTGCAGCTGAATCCCATTTCTGGTTAAGGAATTATTTAGATGTGCATTAGAGATTTCCATTGGTGTGCAGGAAATAATCAGAGCTGTATTTAAATGATATGAGGGTTCATAACTTGCATAAGGCTGACATTCCTCCCTCCTCCCATCAGATTTAGTGCGGCATTGCACTTCCAGGACATGGTCTTCTGTGCCTGGAATTCCTCCTACTATTGCAACTGCTGCTATCTGGGGAGAGTTTTGTCTGATGAGAACGAATCCTGTGTCTTCTTGCCTCCAAATGCCGTGCACGAACACATGCAGGAGCAAAAGGAATAGAGCAGCCTGATTATTTTTTTTAATCATCATTGCTTCAGAATTGGTGCACTTCAGGAACCTAACTATATTCCAACCCGACTTGTGTTCTTTATCCAAGTAAGGCTCTGCAGCTTCTCTTTGATGGAGGCTGTTGTACTCCAGTGTTTCTGGCCTATGTTTGTACACAGTCAAAATGTGACTGAAATACTGCTGTTTTCAATTCCAAGCTGTGTGATAGTCTGTAGGAAGTTATTGGTTGTGCACTAATAAATTCAGTGAGTATTCTAACTAATAAGTTCTGGAAGTGGCATCATGGAATATCCCGAGTTGGGAGGGACCCAGAAGGATCATTGAGTCCAACTATTGGAAGTAGTGGTTTGGTGTGGGTTTTGTTTTGCTGGCTGACATTTCTATTCACTGTATTTAATTGTAGTCAAAATCAAAGAGCACTCACTCTCAGGATGATAGTGTTGAAAAACAAAACCTCAGTTAGAAGGTTAAACAGCCGAATCCAACTGTGTTCTACTTTCTGAAGCTTCATTTAAAAAGTCACCAGTTGCAGCTGGAAGGACAAATGCAGTGATAGAAAGCGCTGGGAACGTGAAGAATTAAAGAAACAACACCCTGGTTTTTTAATCTTCTGCCTTTACAGAAAAGAAGGGCAAATGGAGACATAATGAAAATTTCAATATGACATGAGGGAAAGGAAAGACTGTTACAGTGCCGGCTCCGGGTATAGTTATAGTTCTTGGTTTGTCAGAGTTTCCATTGTCAGAAGCTGATTTCTGGCTCTGTTTTAAAGAGTTCCTGCTAGACTGAAAGCTGACATCGGGCACCTTTGGGGGTGGGGGGTTTTGCTATTTCCAGAGTTGTTTCAGATTCCTCCTGACTTTGATACTGAAGGGAAGAGGAAAGGTCCACGCTAACTGTGCATTGAAATCAAATGGTGCTGATGGAGGGGGCACAGAATTCAGTTTCATTTTACCGTGATGGGAAATTAGTGGGAAAGAGGCCTTGGAGTTGAGAATTATCAGTGGAGAAGTACCAAAGTTGGGCCCTGAGAAGTATGGATGTGGAGAGGAGCTTGAAGGAGCCGGGCTAACTTTCTCTTAGCTGTTTTTCCCTGACTCCCGTTCTTAGGATGCCTTTTGCTGTCACTGTTGGTTGTTGAAGTTTGCGGTTTACTGTCTACTTATACAAACATAAACTGCTCTGAAACACTCTGCCTTTGAAACAGGAGTTCTTGCTCTGTTGATCGCCTTTGTGGTGGGGAAAACATGATGGTGAGGCTGTGTTGGAGAGTCATGGCTTTGTTGGGCTTTCGGAAGCTGTCAGCGGAGCCGTGAGCTGTCAGTGCTGCTGAGGGCTTCCATGTAGTGCACACCTGGAGCACTGCGGGTGTGAGAAAGGGAGCTGACAAAAACACCTTTCTGAGCCTACTGCAGGATGAATGCTCTTCTTTCAGGAGATCAAACGTGGAATTTAGGAGGCTTTGAAGTTAAATTTTGGCTCCGTCTTCCTTTTGATATTCGTCGTTACACTCTGAGTAGAACCTAATCAGCTAAGGGGGAGTTTCGTATGTATTTTCTAATTTATGCAAATAAAAATTAGAGGAATTAGTTGCAGCAGCAGATGATATTTAATCTGTGTAACTACTGCTCCTTCCATTTTTTTTTCTCCCATCTTCATTTTCTCAATTGATTTTCAGGCTGTTAGATTTTGGGGACAGCCCATGCCAGGTGAGGGGCACTTCTTTGTTCAGCTGCTGCCGGGCTGGCTAGAAATCCACAGGGACTCCTTCCATAAGAACGTGAAGCGTTGGGTTTTCTTCTTTTCTGCTGTCCTTGCACATACCATAATGCTGCAGCGTTAAACCAGTGGCTCATTCATTTTTATTTAATCTTGTTTGGTGTTTGGTTTTGTTTGCTGATTCTTGACCAGAGAAGCTGTGGGTGCCACCACCTTTTACAATCTGTTTTCATTCAAAATGTTATATTAAAGATCTGCAGGGTTAGGTGTCCAGAAACTCACTTCTCTTGCTGTGATCTGAGTGCTTGAACCAACAAAATCTGAAGCCTCATGACCTGGTTTGTGTGTCATTTTTGTTAGTTCTCAATGCTGCTGTACTGTGCTCTGTAGGGGAAGCTGCACAATTAATTATTTACTGAGGATAGATCAAGGTTTACTTCTTAATTTCCCATCCTGATGGTTTTGTTTCCCCAACAGTTTCTTGTTCATTTCACTACATTCTGTTTCCTTTGTAACAACAACAAGAAGTTAATAAAGTAAACTAATGGCCATACTACTTCTCATTAGAAGGTTTTCTGTCTTCCTTACTTGGAAATGCTATTGCCACGGGGTGGATAAGATACCAAGTTCCCTTCTCTGCCAGGACTGCTTCTCCCGTGTCCCTGTCATTTCGGGGATAAGATGGGGTATTACAGACCATAGCTTGAACAACTGCGTGTTTTGCTGTGTGCTCCTCATATTAATTAGTCGTGCCACAGTTTACATTCAGTAGTGTTTCTATAAGCCTGAGACAGAGGAGAAATGAATTCCCTGGAAGTCGCTCCAAGTCTGTCTACGTAACTTAAAGGTCAGCACGAATTCTTCTGAGAGGGGAAACTTAATATGGATGTACTTAAAGCAGCTGGCTTTTAATATATTTCATGCATATAACTTGAAGGTATCCGTTCCAAAATAGAACCTTCAGAGAGAGCAAAATCAAAATAAAAACCACAAAAGAAAGAAAAACAAACAAACACCCAAAGCTTAAAGCAGCAGAACTGGGAGCACAGAGTGTGTCTGTGCGCAGAGCAAGTGATTCCCCGGCCAGCTTTGTGCTCAGCATTGGCCCTCTGCCCTCGGCCTAACAGGGCTGTGATCTGCGTGCTCCAGGTGCTCAAGGGTGCTGGGCTGGTGACTGTGCTGTGACTAACCCAGCACGAAGTCCCTGAACGTGGATGGTGCGGGTGTTCTTAGCATTATTTTCATCTACAGAACCATTTCTGGTGGAGCAGTAATTACTGATGTAGATAGATACGTTATGGTTCTGCCCTAGGGAAGGGATCTGTTGTCTGAGCATCACTGCTGTAGGAAAGGGACCATTGGACACCTTTGTCAGAAGAGGACAGATGCACGTGTGCATATTCACAAGGATTCCCCATTACTGCAGTCATACTCGTCACAAAAAAAACCGACCAACCGACCCTGTACATCAAATAAAAACAGGTGTGCAAGACAACATTTATTAAATGTACAATTTGCTCAACACAGACCATGACAATGGAGAAATATGCCATTGCATTTCTGTCTTTCTAGAACATCTTTTTGATGATGATGTGCTCATCCAAATTGGAGCTTAATTACATTTTATCTCGCAGCAACAGTTTTGTGTTGTTGTTGTTGTTGTTGCTGTTGTTCTCTTGTATTATATTTCAAAGGCAGGAGCATCTTCACCCTTCCCACACTTCTGCCATGTTAAACTTTGGGTTGTTTACTTGAATCCCTTCGATATCCCAGCAGTGTGTTCCAGTTCAGAGAAACTGACTGTTCCGGTGCCCTGGATGCAATTCTGTGAAGTTCCTCAGCTTCTAATTAAACATGTGGGAGTGATAGCTCGTTCGGAGCTGACAGATAAACCAGTTTGAGACCTGGGGAAGATAAAGTTTGGCATGTTCTTTATTTTCCCTTGTGTTTCATTGTAATACTACACATCAGCTGCTGATACGCAGCCACATATGGTGTTAATTTTATACAAGATTTCTGTGGATTGAAATGGCTTATGCCATGAGTGGAATTTAATGAAATGTTGGAGAGAAAGTTGCAGAAGGATGAAGAAAACAGATTTCCCTGTTGAGATGCAAGGATAATTATTTCTTTTATGTGGTTTTTTTCTCTCTGTGGATTGTTTCTCTTCAGGGTGAAGGGTAAAAATAATGTTGTTTAATAAAAACTTCAAGTTCTGCTTTTAAGTCTGCAGTAGAAAGCATAAAATCTGTGTGAATGACTCTATTGTGTATAAAGGCAGAAATGTAGGAGTTGGAAGGGACCTCTGGAGATCCCCCAGTCCAAGCTCCCCAAAGCAGCTCTCTACAGCAGTGACACAGGAAAGTGTCCCGATGGGTTTGGATATCTCCCAAGAAGGGGACTCCAAAGCCCCTCTGGGCAGCCTGTGCTGGTGTTCCATAAACCCCAATGTGAAGAAGTTTTCCTCGTGTTTGGGCCCATTGCCCCTTGTCCTGTCACTGGGCACCACCACCAAGAGCTCTGTGTCATCAGCAAACTCGCTGTGGGTGCACTCTATCCCTTCACACATGTCACTGGTGGGGTGTTGAGTGAGCCCAGGCAACGGGAACCACCTGCTGAGCATCTTTAATTCTTGTAGCTGCTGAAGGTTCAAACTGTAGCTGATTTCAGCCCTGCTTGTTGGGGGCGGTGTACAGAGAGATCTAGAGTGCCTGGGAGTCGCTTACTGCCTGCTAGTTTTTCCATTGCAGCTTCTTATGAATAGTGCCTTCCATAAGCGTGACTCATAAGTTACCTTGCAAGTCAGGCAGCCCAGCCCATGCATATGCATCTTTCTGTGGGTTTCAGTGTTACTTACTCTGATCTTTTAATTGTAAATCAATTCACATGAAGGTTTTTGAGGTCCCTTGTGTAATTCTGTGACTTGCCCTGGAAGGTATCTTCTCCTGACTACATCTAAATGTTGAAATGGTGTTATTGTCTGTATTATTTTTTTTTCCCATGAAATAAGCTATGTTAGAAGTCTAGAATATGTATCTGTAAGTATAGAACCTTATTGGAATTATTATTTCTGTATATCCTTATTTTTTGGGCTGCCTTATGCCTGGGCTTCAAAACCACAAACAGTGCACGTGAATGTCAGATTTGGTGTCTGTTAACAGCAAAGATTAAACAGGAACTCAAACTGGACCAAATTCCATCCATCCTTATTTTTTTATTAGATGTGGGAAGCATGCACAAAGTGAGGTGTGGACCAAAGGTAGAGATTCCCATTTAGGAGAGCTTTTCTTCTCAGTGTAACTCTTTCCAAAGCACAAATATTTCATTCCTCATTTTCATTTGAAGTTAATAGCGTTTTTAACTTCCCTGGAATGTGTTATTTTAGTTCTTCAGTAAACAAAGCATTATTCACATAGTGGGGTGAGCTGGAAGAACTGTTTCTCTTCTTTCAGCTTTCTGCCTATGTCACAGTTCTGTTCCGTTCATTACTCACCAGCACATCAGCCAGAATCTTCTTAGAAGTATTGTTGTCCTCAAGAGGATGGCCTGATTAATGTTAATCCGTGGGTA
>PPHD01003451.1:0-31464 GCA_002909625.1 Bambusicola thoracicus | reverse complement strand
AAAAAAAAAAAAAAAAAAAAAAAAAAAGTAAAGGTATTAGATGGTAAGTAAGTTGTTCTTTAAGGACAAAGAACCCAATGAATCTGAAAATCACAACATGATAAAAATTATCGCTTTCACATTGTATGCTGTGTTTGTGTATGTGGCTGCACATTTATGTTACTGTAGCTGCTGAAGCAAGGTTTTGACAGAGTTTCAGTATTTAAGAAAATTTTGACTGTCATCTCTACTAACATAAGCCAGTGGTGGTACCTATGTGCTGTATTAGTCTTTCTAAATTTCTTTTGTTCAAACATGTAATCTTAATTTTCTATAATAGGCTATTATATACAGTGTCTTTTGCATTTGCTTTTTGAAAGAGGAAAACAAACTGTTGAGACTCACTAATGTTTGAAATATCCCAGTGATGGTGATTATGTGGGGAAGCTGGGGATGGGGTTGTTCTCATATGGTGATTTGATGGTGGGAGGAGAGGAAACAAACAGATCTTGAGCCATGCCAGGATCTGCACTATAGCACCAATCTGCCCTGCCTAGGTGGCAGAAGTTCATTGCAGAGGTGAGCCATTCCTGCTCCAATTTTGCCTTAGAAGGCAATACTGCAAGTATGTGGTAAGTATAATTGTTTCGTATTACTAGGAATTTTATAATAGGTTGCATTTCTCTTGCCTACTCTATTAACTTGTCTTTGGAGAGTTTTCTCCTGAATAAGTATTTGAGTTTGTCTGTGTAAAATGCAAAATACCTCAACAGTAATACAGCCTTGTGAGGAAAAATTCTCCAAGAAGCAGTTCTATCTTGAGCTTTGTCCACCCCGCATAAGCAAAATTCATGTGGCAGTCTGCACCTGAACGTGCAGATGCGCCCGCAGATCTGATGACTGCTTGCCAGAGAACAAGAATAAAGCCTCAGAATGTAGCTCCTCCAAAAAAGTAAAGCAGTAGGCATTAATTGCCCAAATGTCTTCAGCCAGGAGGAAAAGGGGGTCCACTTTCCAGTTTGCTTTTATTTAGCTTCACATTCTTTTTATTCTTTTCCTCAAGAAAGGTCATAGCTGTTGGGACTGGTTAATTCCTTAGAGGCAACAGCAATCTTCATCCCTTCACAGTCACTAATATATGGCCTTCTGACTCCAGAAGTGATGATCAGCCAAAACTTCAAAATGTTAAAAACAAGGTTGTTTTCATTTTCCATGGATTCAAGTGTGATCAAAAGGATCAGCTGAAGCTTTTTATTTTTATTTTGTTTTTGCAAAAGAACCATTAAGGAGGGCTGACAATAGAAAGTTTCAGTGGAAAGATTTTCCTTTCTGGAGGTCAAATAGACGAGAGTTAAAGAACTTTTTTTGGTTCTTGAGTGATGTGGTATAGTCTGTGGTGTGAGACATTGGTGAAAGTCTTAAAATTGTGATGAAACCTTCTTTCTGTGCTGTGTAAGATTTGACATCAAATTTTACAGTGGAAATGTCATTCTCTATCTGACTGTAATAGTGCCCAGATGATGACAGCAGTATTTTGTACTTCTAGATTTTCTGAAGAGGTCTTTCTTGTGAAGTTCTAGAAGTGATTCAAGACAGCCATTAGTAACTGGAGAATGATATTTTGGTACAATTTTTGCCAGCAATAGAAGCGTGCATTTTTCTGCAAATGACATACTTCTCTGAGAAAGGGCTAGCTTTACCTGTAGGAACACCCTTCAGCTGGCTACTGTTTTAACTTCTGTGCTTTTATAGGAAACATAAGCAGAGTATAAAATTGAAAGCTCAGCTGAAATCTTGTTAGAAGAAAATGGTACAAATGCACGTCCCATGTAAGTTCTGAATTTGGCTTCAAGAGGATGTTTCACTGAACTGTAGTCTGAGTTTAAGAATTGAAGTAGCGTAACGTTTTACAACCATCCTATAGCATAGTGGTTTTTGTATTAGTATTAATAAGCTGAGTAAGTGACCAGATCTCTGCATCTCTTTACTCCTGAAAACATTGTTTTTAGATATATTTTTTTCTTTACTTGTATGTTACTGTATGAGGATGCAGCACTTTGCATCACAAGCAGTGAGAGCTGTTCAGCTCTCATTTTGAAACCTCAGTACTAAGGAAAGGAGGAGGAGTTTTGGCGCAGAGCCCAGCAGCAGGCTAAGATCCCATATTAATTTGCAGAGCTTATGTTACCTGTCCTGCAGGTTACATGATACATTACATGTAGATGAACTAAACAGCCATGATTTATATTCTTCTGTCACTATGACAGGATTATGAAAGGAATGGCAAACATGCATTACCTGTTAGAAAATCTATCAGGATGTCTGGGAAAATTTTTTTGGATTTAGGATATGTAATTGTAGTTTTGCACAAAAGCAGTTGCAATTGGAGTTTCTTAAAAGTAGCGATGTTCTTCCTTAGTTTCCAGTATCAGGAGGCTGCTTACTTATCAAAGCGCAATTGCTGATCTCTTTTTCAGAATCCCACTTAATGTGAGAGACATTGTCTACTGTACAGGAGTTTCACTGATGGATGAAGATGTATGGGAGTTCATTTGGATGAAATTTCATTCTACATTAGCAGTGTCTGAGAAGAAAATATTATTAGAAGCCTTAACTTGCAGTGATGACAGAAACTTGCTTAACAGGTACAGAAAATTATGCACAGATTTCTGTTTAAATTGTTTCATGTTATTTTATTAATAAACATTAACAATAATACATTGTTTCTGAATTGTCTTATGTTCATTAACAATGTATGAAATCTTATAATGATCTTTTTTTTTTCTTTGTTGGCATACTCTTTTTATAAATGCATTGACCAGTCTGATCTTATTGATTTTGTAAAAATATACGTGAAAGGTTCCACTCAGCTTTTACTGAAATATTTTTCATTCCTTCAATTATGCTACCTTTAGAAGTACCAGCATTCAGTACCAAAACTAAAGATTCTTCTGATTCACCGACGTGTCTGGTCTTTAGAAATAAACCACAAAACTTACTTGGAGACTTAAATCATTTGGCAGTGGCTATTTTTTTTCATAGTTTTTAGATGTGCTGTTGTTAGAGTATGTGTTGACTGAACTAAATAGGATTTTTTTTCCTTTTTTCTCCTACCAGACTTTTGAATTTGTCTCTCAACTCAGAAGTTGTCCTGGATCAGGATGCAATTGATGTGATAATTCATGTAGCTCGAAATCCACATGGAAGAGATCTTGCTTGGAAGTTTTTCAGAGAAAAATGGAAAATATTAAATGCCAGGTAAAGATAAAAAATACATGAAATGTATGTTCGTTTTCTTGTTTTTGTGTAGTTTGAGTAAGTATTGTACATGTATGCATTTATGTATGTTCCTGAACAAAATCCATTCTCTTTTTCTATGTATAGATATTTATCTAAATATGAAAAACATACATGTAAGTCACAAATACATTCATGTCACAATACATTCTTATCACAATTAGAAACACTTCTCTCTTAACAATCATCTGTATGTATATCTATTACTGTATTGTGTCTGTGCTTAAGATAATGAATTCTGCCTGTGTGTCAAATGCTGCAGTTTTACTTCTACATAGATAAAAAAAGCAGTAGTTCCCAAAGGAATTTAGCTGTTTTTAAGTCTGATAGAAAAAAATCTTTTCAAGCACAGTAGTTCAACTACCATTGAGGGTGTGGAGGGTAGGGAACAAAGCCAAACTCTTTTTGAAAATTTCTGTTTTCAAAAGGATTTCTGATGGTTTCCTTCCATGCTGTGTTTCAGTTGAGTTCTAAGTAACTGAAGAGAAACATTTGGAATTAAATATAAATGAGCAGGAAGAAGATGGGTTTGCTCCTTACGCCATGAGCACTATGAATCCTTTGAACATGTGCAACAAGCTCCTACTCAGATGCATAGTCAACGTTTGAAAATCATTTTTTGATGAAGATTTTGATATTAATTCAATGAAGGAGAAGTTTCTTTAGTTATTTATGAACAGCCAGATGGTCAGAAAGATTTCACAGCACCACAACTCATACTGACAGATTAGAAAGGACCATAGCTCAGATGAAGTTCAAGTTCTCAAAAGCAGATGTCCAAGAAATTAGGACCTCAGGCTAGGCCCCCCTGATGGTTTTGGTAGATATGCCAGACAAAGTAGGAGAACTATTCCATTCTCGGCCCATGTGAAGCCTTCTATTGTACCACACAATGTTTTAAATGATGCATTTAAAATGGTGTTTTTAATTAACTAAATCCTTCTCCTTATTAACTAGATGCACAAACTTGCAATGTGTCACATTATCAAAAGAAGAGTTAAGGAAACTCAGAAACTATGCAACTTCCCTAAAAATTCAAAAGCTTGTTCATGCTGTTTTGGATAATATTTTGTAGTATATTTTATAGGTTTTAGATGAAGTTTGGCTAGGAAAACAAGTTTGATCTGAAATTTGGTTTGGGGAGTTTACATTGCAGGAGCATATTTTGTGAAAGCTGTGAGACTGCTGAAGAGTTTAAAAATTAATAGTCCTCCACTTCTGGTATGATTATTCTAGAACTGGACTTTTACTCAGAAAGTTCATGGCAAAACTGTTATTATTTTGCAACCCAGTGCAATTTGTTATGCTCAGAGCAGCAGCTTGTATTTTTATTTCCTTCAGGGATTTATATAGGAATTTATGCCTAAACTATTTGGGCATAAATTTGTCAAAATTTGTCAACCTAGCTAACAGCTGTGGTATTAGGCATGGTCAGAGTTAGACAGTGTAGACCAATGGACAAGATTTAGGACACAAAGTTTGATGACAGATTTTTTTTTAGTGTGTTTTAATTTTTGATAGCTTAACTGTGCTTAAAATTGTAATTTTACTTCTCTCTCTTGATATGCATCACTGTTATCTGAGCTCATAGCAATCAGCAAGGCCTCGTTGAAAACCTGTTAATGTCCTTTTTTTTTTTTTTTAATGAGAAAATAACAGTCTATCTTTTTGCCCAACACTGTGTATTTCATCAGAGTTTGATCTCCAAACACAATCCAGTGGAGTTTCTGTAATTGCCAAAGGATTCAGTGCAGTAGAGTGAAATGCTTCATACAAGCTGTACTTACACAATGTTTATTGAAAGTAACTTAAATTTGTAATTACAGATTAAAATCTTCTACAAAAGTATTTCAGAATGAGGAATTGTTCTAACACTTCATTCCTTGAAATATCTAGTGAAACACATAATAAAATGCGGAATTGGGCTTCTGATTTAAGCTTGCTACACTACTACATTTATAAAATGCAAGCTTTATTGCTGAATTATAGTTTGAGTATACTCTGTCTCAAGACATTTTTTTCTACCATTATAATTAATCATTTAATTTTATGTAAAACTATAATACTCTGTAATAAACATTAATTTAGTAAGGTGATATCTCTATGGTATTTTCCATTGAATTTACTAGAGAAGATGTTGATGTATGAGATAATAAGAAATAGCTGTGGGCAATAGAATTATGCTATAATGATATTTCCTCTAACTTTAAAACACCACATATCAAAGAATTGGGATGACAGCCAGATATTGTCATCCCTTCTTATTTATATATTATGCTTGTATTCACATTGCACAGAAGATATCAATAATGTTTGAAGTCTTTAAAAGCACTCACGTTGCTTTTACATAGGCTACTTACAGATTAAGGTTCCCAGTAAGTCTTTGTGAGAAGTCAGTGGGAGTAAGACTATAAGGATTTAAAAAATTCTGAAAAAGAGAATTGAAAACATTATGCTCAAATTCCTATTAGCTGAGCGTGCAATACTTGGACTTCTAAACTATTTTGATCATGAATGCACATAGGTGTCTGTGTGTGAAAATTTACTTTGACAGCCACCTATAGGAATTCCTCCATTCCTTTGTGCCAAGTGCTGAGTCATTGCTCAATTTTAGGAAATTTGTAAATAACTTGGAAGACATTTACATCTGTCCAAAGTGGATGGAATATGCTACCTCTCAGTTTCAGTTCACACAAATGCAGGGCCTGTACAACTTTAAGGAATCAGAGGACCACTTCTGCAGAAGTAAAGGAGCAGGTGGAGAGCCCCTGACTTGGAAGACGAAATGTTTAAGGTTTTGCTTCTACAGTGCTGTTGTTTTTTTCTGTGAAGAGTAGAAAGACTGATATTTGCAAGATTTCTCACTTGCATGTGTGTATTTTTATGTTTCACACTTGCAAGATGCCATTTTAGGCTGTAGCTTTACTGTAATTTTTGCCATTAAAGCCCATTTTATAATTGCTATTAGTGACTGACTTTTTAGCAAATATACGTAATGGTTAGTAACCAGTGCAGTTCTACCTGAAGTTATAGTTTTCAGTGGAAGGAATTTTGCTACTTCTTGTTCACACTGTGGATTCAGCACAGAACTGAAGAAAAATAAAAACCCTCCAATGGTTTTATGAGGTCACTTCTGTAAAGTGGATTGGTAACCTTGTCAAAAGACTCCATCAAGAGGAGATTCCAATTTTCGAAGCAGTCAATTATGATTCTAAACTGAGAATGTAATAATAAAGGTCTTTGTTAGAAAGCCTAAACTTGCTTAAAGGACCATGAAATCCGTACTTCCCATAAGAGGTGTTTGCCTCTGGATGTCTCTATACACCAGTGTGGCTGAGGTTTTTGGAAAGAGGCATGTACTTTCTGAAATACCCATGAATAATTCAATTATTAGTGGTCCTAGAATAGGATTTTTGATCCTTGTAGCAGTGTTTCCCTTCGCACAAGCTCAAGATGGAGAGCAACACAGTATATACCTTCCCCAAAAGAGAAATTTCTCAAAAAACATTTTTCTTCTCTCTCCCTCTCTTATTCCTCTCCCCGTGCCCATCCCTCTCCCTTTCTCTCTTTCCTTTTGGAAGGACTGTCTGGCTTACAGTACCTAGGTATGTAAGAGTAATTAATTTCAGGCTAATAGAAGCAGAGCAGAAAGCTGTGACTATGCTAGTTCATTTCATTTTGAGCTCCAAATTCTTCTTCTCAGTCATTTTGTAAAAGCAGGATGTGAACTGAATTATTTCCTCAGATAAACTTAATTGCAGTGAGGTCTATTGGCATTATTACTGCATGTCTGACAGGAGAGGTGAATTCCATATCTTTAAAACAGTCATGTTCAAATTAGCTACATATTTCTTTGGATATATGTGCAGATAAAGATAAAGATAACTATTTGTGAAGTGTTTCTTGCTGTGCTGAATGACAGCTAACTTGAAAAGAATTGCTTTTGGTTTACAATGAAATTGCATTCGCCATACTGAAGACATTAGGAAAAAAAAAAAAAAAAACAACCCACAGACTATTCCAACATGTAATGCAAAACTTCAGGTCTAATATTGTTTGAGTTGCTTTGTTTGAGGAGCTGAAAAAAGTCTGTGGAGAACAAAATGGAAGAATAGCATTTGAATGGCCAGTTTCAAAGCAGCTGCCCACAGAATGCCATTGCTGATTGTTATTGAACATCCTACCCAGTTACAAATCAACTTTTAAATATTCTTTGCCCAAACTTTTGAATTTTCATTGACAAGTTGGTTCTTTGAAGATGTTACACGATAGCCCAGGGGATTATTTTAGCACTATTATTTTCTGTCAACGTTGTTTATTTTAATTATCTGGTACTGGAACAAGAGGATTTGATTCAGTTCGCGTATCCAGTGGCTATTTGTAATGCAGATGAGGTGGATAAATGGAATATACAGGGATAGCTGCAGTGCTTCAAAAAGTCTTTTGTGATGTTAGAGCTAGGAGGGCTCCTTGGAATATTTCTCCATAGATGCTGCTCTTCTTCAATAGTGCTTGTTTTTTGAGCTGCTCAGCATTGTGATGTGGAAAGCTGTTTTGTTAAACACGGGATGTTCTTACAGTTTGGACCTCTCCCTCCTTTGGAAATCTCATCTGTGACTGGGGTTAAGCCCATTCTGCTCAGTAGTGGCTGACTAAAAGATATCTACTATTGTCTTGGATCTCCAGAATTGATACCACATCTTCTCCCTTGCATAACAGAAGATTACTTTCTCATTTTCATCTGGCCTGGCTCTTGCACTGACTTTGTGCATCTTCTTTGCCCTTGCAGGTATGGAGAAGCATTATTTATGAATTCGAAGCTTATCAGTGGAGTCACAGAGTTCCTCAATACTGAAGAAGAACTAAGAGAGGTAATTTTTGAATGATTTCCAGACCATGAGGCTGTTTTTATTTTAAGGATAAAGCAGGGCAGGAGCAAGAATGTGTCAGCAGCTGCTAAGGTCAGAGAAGCTGAAAAAAAGTGTGAAAAGGACCATCTTTTTCACTTTTTAACTCATAAAAAAAGCTGTTGAGAATTAGATTTAAATACCCAACGTGAACTTGGCATCATCGAGAAACAAAGATTTACTAATTATGAATAACAGTGGCTAAACCTACCTGATTTTATACAAGTCAATATAAGTGGCAATGTACTGTGCAGATCAGCCTTGCAGCTCTCACTTAAAAAGAACAGTAATTCAAAGCACACCAGTGCCATCAGGTATAATAGCCCAGAGGCTAGGGCTATAATTTCAGTATACATGAGAACAGAGCAGAGGCCTTTTCACTTTGTTGAAAAAAGATCAAAGTTTTATCATAAGGGAAAGAATGTGTTTCAGGCGTTCATCAAATGCATATCTACTTGCTTTGTTGCCATTCTCTTCCCACTGTAACCAGCTGCTCCTTATCTAAACAACCAACTTGTATTATATCATCAAAAGGATTCTGCAAATCAATTTGGTAAATAAACTCTTGAAATAAGTTTGATATAAAGTTTGGTTAAATCAAAGGACATCAAGGCTGCAATTCTGCTGACATTTACAAATAAACCTGAATTAGAATCTTTTACAGTGCTTCCAGCTAAGTTTCCTAGGTAAAAATAAAAGTTCAGAGCAGACCAGCTGTCTGTGCAGTGCAGGAACTGGGCTACAGGAGAGAAAGAGGAAATGGTATTAATGTGATCCAACACTGACATGTCATTGTCTTCCAGTGCAATTTGAAGCATTTACTTCATATATAATTGACAATGTGGTGTCGTATTACATATCTTATTAAATCCTTCTATATGATAGTACATACACTTCAATAGCAATTATGCAGATTTGTCCTAAACACTTGACTTGTTTATGTTAACTGGAAATATTTACTTTCTTTAGTCCTTGCAAATTTAACCTGTTAAATTGTATTTCCAGCTAAAGAATTTTATAAAGAGTTATGAGGAGGGAGCTGCTGCCTCTTTCTCTCGTGCTGTGGAAACAGTGGAAGCCAATGTGCGGTGGCAAAGACTTTATAAGGAAGAACTATTCCAGTGGTTAAGAAAATCCTTGACACACTAATCTGTCTTTCGAGCTGAACTTTTAATCAGAAGCACTACAAAAGGAAAAGAAGTTTAAGAAGTGTTCAGCATTAAAATCATGAAGACAAGATCAAATTGCAGGAAGTTTTCTTTTTCCTTTTTCTTAATTATGGGTTGTTTTTTTCACACTGGGCTGTTGTGAAATTGTCAAGAAGCTTTTCAGAAGAGAAGGTCATGAATACTTGTGAAATCTGATCCTCAGTGTACACAACCAAACATGATATTAAGTGGTGCATGTAAATGTTGAAGAAAAACTAGCAAACAAAAAACCCTTTGAAGACTATTTTGTGCATGCTTGTACCGTCTCTGCCTGTATTCTAGCATGCTTATGTATAACAGCCACATTTTGTATGTGAATTCCAGTTACATCAAAGATGGGCATTATACAAAGCACAAAGACTTCTCTACGACAATCAGTGTTGCAGTGAATGAAAGGAAAGGAAGGAAGACAAAAAGCAGAAGGATTCCAACTTAGGGCAGTGTGAGATGTAAATTCAGCTTTCCCACTAGCTGCCAATTAGTCCACCATTTAGACTGTCTTTTGATTGTCACAAAGGTGCCAGCTCATTTTTTGAGTTGCCAGTTGTTGTAGCTGCAGTTTCCATATTCTCGTATTTAAATTATCATCTTGGAGGGGAAGAGAGAGAGAAAATGAGAGAGAAGGACATCATTCATGCACTATAATTATAAATGTATTCACTGCTTATCAGTGAAACCATGTAACTTTAGCTGTGAACATAGTCAATGTCTATGAGGAGAACTTAGCATTGATTTTATAGAATCCATGAATCACTTCTTCTGAGCAAATTTACAAGGCAGTGATATTCATGATGGGTCAACTAACCCGTGCAGTAATAACTTATTCAGCTGATAATGCATAAATATTATAAATAGACATAGGATTTAAATGGGAATTAAGAAAAAGAGGAGAATATCTCCCATTCAAAGACACAAAATTAACCAACAGCTGTCTCACATGCAGTAGACCAGCCTCGGTAGTGATTTACTATGACAGACAAATCACATTCTCCATGTGGGCACTGTCTTTGCAAATATGGATTGTGCCATTTATGCTAACATAGAAAACTGAAATATGGAGAAAGAAATGTGTGTGTGTGTGTGTATGTATTTGTATAGAATAATACCACAAACACCGTTTTTCTCTTTCCTTGTATTTCACATAGAAGTGTTCTAAATTAGTAATGCTTTTCTTACTTGCTTGTTTCTTTTTTCTCAGTTTTTAATCTGAGTGATCAGTGATGCAGTGGAAATTTTTAGTTGTACAATGCCCATCTGCACCATTGGTGCCATTCTATGAAGATAAGACTGATTCATCTTAGGGTCAAATGCTCTCCTCTCCATGATGGAGGAAGACAAACAAAAAATAATAAAACTACCGAGTCTACAGGAGGCACTTTGCAGCAATTTCGGAGGGTGGCTATAGATGTATAAAAGTGTTGCTTTATCCCAGCCCAGTCCATCTCAACCATCTGATCACATCATTGCCTGTACAGTGGAAACGTGTTCAGGCAAATTAGAGGACTCACGTGTTATCTTGCTCTTTCCTTCACAGGACATGGAAATTACCAAAATGGACTATCAGTTTCTGATAGTTTACACTATCAGTTTCTTATCTCTAGTGAGTCATTTGTGAATTGAAATATTAGCTAAAAAAAGCCCCAAAACCCAGCATCTTCAGTTATTATCAGAGTTGTGTGGTGACAGTATTGATTTCTGGGCTCTCATTCCCATGGTACTCTCCCTCAAGAACTGTTAATCTCATAACTAAGCTGTCCTACTGCTATCATGGGCACCCACTTTGAGCCTCTTATTTTGTGTTTGTTAGTGTGCAGAGGGTAATGTTTGCGTACTTAGTGCATAAAATGCTTCAGTGGTCATCTGTTCCAGGATATGTTAGCTTGACCACGTATAACCAAAAGAAGGGGTGATCCTGTGCTCTTTTGCTGTTAACTCTTTGCCTTATAGTAATCCCCAAACCTCTGTGCTGTGTTATAGCACCAGTGAACCTAGTGCCCAGAGATATTATCGTGTCCATGTTGAATGAAATCCTCCTCCTCCTCCTATGTATTTTACCTACCTCACAGGGATGTTGTGAGGCTTGACTAGTGTTATCAAAGCACTTGAATATCCTCTAAAGAAAGACATTTAAAAATGCAGAGTATTAGTTTATGTGGTTGACCAAACTCAGCCTGAGTGCCACTGTGTAGCTTTCCCATTTTTAATTTCTACTGAATTAAATCTTATGTGGATTTGTTATTATAAAAAAGCAAGCCAAATATACTTCATATTTGTAATGAAGCTCAAAGTTATAATACCCAAAGAGTGCGCAGAAAGCCAAGCACTCAAACATGAGTTACTTTAGGGATTTCAGCAGAAAGAAAGGTGAATAATGTTTTGCCCATTTCAAATTCTGTTCAAGATTGTCTTTGATGACTTTCGTTTTTCATCACCACAGACTAAGCCACATACCTCCAGGCTGCTCATAGAAGTTTTGGGCCTTTCCACTGATAAAGGGCAAACTAAAAATGTGTTTCAAAGTTGAAAATGTAATTTAGCCTGTGTATTCTGCACAGTGCACAGAAATTTCCATTGTCGTTCATTAGAATTTAAGTTCTTGCTCATTTATCTGGTTTTCGATGCAAATTAATATTGTAGTGGCCTTGAGCAACGGGTCTGACACAAATTTTAAGCCCTACATGTATCTATTATACATACCTATTGATGTATTTCTTATAATTTTTGTATTATAATGATGTTTGTATTACTGCTCTAATTAAGGCTGACTTAGTCTTTCCATTGTAATTCTCTATTCTTTTTATTTTTATATTTTTTATTTATACTGTTTCACAGTGAATCAGGATGAAATTTAAATGGGCTAAATCCAACAAAATTATAGCTGTTCTTTGCAGTATTCAATCCCCCTGCATTTAATTACATATCTTAAGAATTTTTTTGTAAGAAGTTCTACACAGCTACAGGTTAAAAGGATAGTTGATACCTCATGGGAAACTCTAATAGTCTTCTTAAAAATATACATCTATTTATCTGACTGATATTTTTTCTCCTTTACCAGTCCTTTTCTTCCTTTGTCCTCATTTAAAGATGGGCACATTTTTATAATTTGGATTAGGTTTAGTGAACCAAATACCCCAAACTTTTTAGCATTTTCAAATACAGTAGTTAAATTGTTCTTTTTAGTGAGAAGAGATGCTGCAAAATGTGAAACCAGTGTGAACATGGCCCTTATTCAAGCTTAGAAGTCATTTTATAGATATTTGGTGAGAACTTTGCACGACTTGGGACTCCTTGCACTTCTACGGCTTACTAAATCATATAGGAAGGCATAAGAACAGACACAATTTTATGCTGTCATAATAATATGGCAACCTATTGTACTTTTATAACACCGTCCACTACAAAAATTCTCAACCTAGTACTCTCTAGCTGGTAGAAATAATATTCTTATATCCTCTGCTGACAGCTATTAAGATGATAGTTGCTGCTAATTGTAACTAGAGCAGAACAATGAGGAAGCTTGCTTCTGAAATGAAATGTCACTTCTGCCATTACTGGGAGTACTTCGAACATTAAGTTTGACTTAAGTTTGATGGAAAAACTTCATATGTCATTAAGTTCTTTCAAATTTGTGACCTTTGATGATCTTTTCAGTGAATATAGCAAGAATTCTGATACTATGATGGGAACCGCAGGTGAATTTTACGTAGCTTTTTGGCTGTTGTGGATATTTCATTGGGCTTTAGAGTGTCAAAGGAAATATCACCACTGGTGCGGAGAAGAGTTTTCACAGCAAGGATCTTGAGCCATACACCTAAACGTAAATCTAAATGGCAAAAAATGAAAGAAGAAAACGTCATGCATATGTATGTGTATGTGGGTGAAAAGTCCTCTGTAGAGATATTTTTCCAATAAAATGCTAGTCTGATTCTTTGGATAGAATGGAGTGGATATCTGATGATGAGGGCGGCTTTGTTTAAGTATGTGTGTAATAAGGTCTTTGTTTTCCATATGACCATAGCCATTACTGCAGTCAGTGAAAGTAGACTTTGAGTCAAATGTGAAACTTTGAGGGAAAGCAGTGTGGCTTTGGAAACTGTTTATGTATATAATCAGTTTACTACCATTTCAGATATGAGTACTCAGCATATCAGGCCACCTGTCCTAAAGCAGGGCTTATAGCCACAGTGTCAGTATGAGTACAAAGGAGTAAAAGCACTGTCCTGCTGCTAAGCAGCCTGAATGCAGGCTGTTCTCCCAGTCTTAAGGTGGGGCAGCCTGAAAACTGCAGGCTGTATCATCCACTGCCCGTGAGCCTGCCTGATTCAGGAGGGCAGCTGGAGTGCAAAGAATCTCCATCCAAGTTTCTGTCAGATAGATGGCAGGGACAGAAGGTCTCTGCTGGCTATGGGTTGTGGATGGTCTTTGGAGATTAGCATCATTGCCTTGTGTGACCTTGGAAACAGGTCCAGCTAGTGAGACTGTACTGAATGGAAAAATCCAAATCCCTGCACTGCAGCCACCACAACTGGAAACCATTGACCAAAATATTTGTAAAGATCTCAAATATTGTAGTGTCTGTTGCTGAGAAATCATTTCAAACAGTCAAAAATGCATTAAATTTTCAAATATGCGTAAGAATGCAGACAGTCCTTGTGATATTTTTTTGTTAATATTGAGAATGTGCCATGAGTTCAGCCCGTTTTCTAACATAGGATTTGGAAGGATGTCACTACAAATTCTTTGTGCTAGTAGTAGTTCTTACTGTACTAATACTGCCAAAAAATTCAGGTGTCTGTTCAAACCTGCGTGGCAGTGGTGTCTGTGCAGTTCCCTTTTTACATGTAAAACTGTATAAAATAAGCCATTTTGTTTTTTGTGCAAGTGCGGGAACTTCTGCCTATCTTCAGACCAATACTGAAATCCTATAAAACCACCTTGACTTGAGCAAGCAGTACCTGCAGGAATTTATTTTTCAAAGAGAAGGAAGGAGAGGGAAGGACTGCTGTGCGTGAGGATTTTTTACTGAAGTAAGACCACATGCCCTGGTTGGAGCAGAATTTTAATCTCAAGTGTATTTTGAAGAATCTGGTGGAACTGAAGTCCATCTTGTGTCTTCATGCTGTCAGTGGAGGGCAGCTTCACCTCGGAATACCCTACATTGTAACTCAGTTGAGGTTGGCTTGTATAAAACACTTTCTATATGGAATGGTTTCACAGACACTTTGTGCTTAAGGAGAACCACCCACATGCAGAAGTGCCGTGGATTCAGAGCTGGTGTCCTTTCTCAGAGAACAGCATTTATACCTTGATGATTTGTACTGAGTGATTAAGTGTGGAGTGGTAAAGTATTGCTGAATACTTTGCTTGTTTTGTGTACGCTTTTTACTACAGAGTGATGTTGGTGAAAAGCGTGCGGATGGGCAGCACTGTATGAGTATGGGGTGCATAAGGGGCTGTGAGCCAGAAGGCCCCACCGTTTCCTGCTCAGCATCTCATGGGTTTGCCCGATAAGGATGTCTGTGGTGCAGTGGAGGAGGCCAAGAACTGAGATGCAGTCTCTGTTCTGTGCAATCCATCTTGATACAGCTAATTTGTTCATCTCTGTAATTTCAAAATGAAGTCTTGCTGAACTGCTGGCACAAATGTGGCCATGGCTCCTCAGACAGTGCAGCGTGAGATAGATCCCTTGAAGTGATTGATGTGAACTGTAGCTGAGGATCTAACCCATTGCTGTCAGAGCAGCCCTGAAGTGCTTGCTGGGCTGGTGTACAGACTGATTCACGTGTTTCTATGTATGTTTCAATAGCACGTATTTGATGACAGATTTTTGTTGTTTTTCTTTTTTTTTTTTTTTTTTTTTTTTTGTTAGAGTAATACTTTGTGATTGATTCCAGTGTGATAAAGCTTTATAATAATATGTTTGGAGAACTGCAGAACACTGTATTGTGAAGAGTGTGGTGATGACCCTCTCTTTCCTGCAAACAGTAGATTTCAGCAACGATGAAGTTCCCTGGACGTTCTGTGGAAAAATATTCTGAGCAGCTCCTAATGGAAACATCATTGTAATTACTGTATAACTACCCTGTACAAAGACAGCTTTATTATATGTGTAAATGTAATTTTGCTATGTTGTTTTTATGTTCAAGGGACAATAGACTTTGGTGTGGATGAGACATACAGCCTTATAAAAACAGAGACTGCAGTTCCTGTCTGATGTTTTACTGAAAGGTGTTTGTTTGCTCTATTTTTGCAGAAGATAAACACATACATAAACTATTTCCTTGAAAATTAGTGATCTATTCTGCTACATACACTTCAATGACATAGTGGACTATAATATTGAAAATAAAGGCTTGATAATAAACTGCATTTTTTTCCCAAGAGACTCCACACGTAAGATCTTTTGACACCTTAAGAAGAAAGAAAAAGTCCAGCAGCTATTAATGCTGCTTATAATGGATGAATCCCTCTATTAATTCTGTCTCAGCCTTAGATTAATTCTGAATACTGTAATTAGAAGAACATATTTTTTCATCACTTCTCAAATCTGTATTCATACGGAATTCAGTTCTTTGTCAAGTAAGAGGTAGACCTCGCTCAGCTGAGATACAATTCACCGATGGTTTCACACAAATAAGTGTTTGCAAGATCAAAATGCCATTTTCATTTACAGGAAACACAGATCATTGCATTATGTCAGTTTTGTCTCCGTGTACCAGCTATACATGCATGTATAACTTCTAATTCTGGATCATTTGCTTTGATAAAGCTTTCATTGCTTATTCATACTTAAACTTCTCACTCAAAAGTTTCAGCTCAGCAAAGCAGTTGACCACAGCTCAGCCATATGTATGTAGGCAGGTGGGCAGTACCCCTGATTTCTGTGGAGTTATTCATGTGGTTCAAATGGTGTAAAGTTGGCAAGTGATGTAGTCACTGTTTTCAAGCACAGAGCATAGTGATGTGGTTTTGCTCAATTTAGAGTCTGTAGTTTCTTTTTATTGAGCCAACTGCTCTTCTTGTCTTTTCATTTTTATAGGAAAACATATTTTGCATATAAAGAGAAGATATTAATTGGTTCTCAGTTATCTAAAAATGCCAATTTTAATAGGGTTTTTCATTTACTGTTTGAAACATCCTAGGATTTGGGAATATGAACAAAATTATTCTTACAGTGTTAGTTAATGAATACAACACTAATCAATCAGCAAATTAAACTGCTAACAAAATACAATATATGAATTTATGTTACAGTTTACCAGAAAAGTGTTTTTCTATGATATGCCTTCAAAAATGACTCCATAAATATGAGACCGGAATGTGTTCAACATAAAATTTTATTCCAAGAACTGACTAAATATTTTTTTTTTAAATGAGAAGCTTTATCTTCTGTATTTTAAGCAGAACAAATTTGAATTTTGTCTCTGATAATAAAATTTTGTACAGTAATGTGTAATTCATCACTGTCTTAATTTTCTGACGTGGAGACACAGCTAAGATAAATAACATCCAGTCTTTTGATTATGTTCCCATTTCAGTTGAGATAACAGTTTAATAATGCTGAATAGATACACTGAGGTTTTACAAAGAAAAACATGCAAGAAAATATATTTTTTTGACAAGAGGAATTTTTCAAAGCATTAAAATGCTGAGACTGGTAAAAAGCAGAGATCCTGAGAAAACACAAAATTTGGGCTTGGAAATATTCTTAACCTGAGACCGGAACAGAGAGCAGTGCCTGTCTTTTGTAATTTTCTAATATGTAAATTTTGAATAAGCAAAAAGATCTCTTCGTTGCTAAAAGTGATTTCAACTGGAATGCAAATGAAATGATTTTTTAATAGAGTGCTTGAATTCAGGCTATTATTTTCCTTTTTTGAAGAACAGTTTTCAGTTACAATGAGATATGAAATATGTGCAATTATTTACCCACTGGATAAAATCATGTTCTCACTGAAGTCAACTGGAGCTTTGACACTGACATCACTGACAGTAAAAGCCAACCCTGTATTTTTCAGAATACACCTTTCAAGAATAGAATGCCTTTTTTTCTTTAACAAGAAAGATGTTTTCTTCTATATCTGCACACTGTAGCATGCTGAAAAAAAGAAAGAAATTTGTATGGTCCTGATTTTGCAAAGCACAACAGGAGCTTTCAGCACAGGTAAGCAGAGCTGGGTCCTACCTGAGCTTGTAACATCCTACCCGTAGAGCACTTCACAGGGTTACGGTAGGGCTAGAATTGTGATCTTCCTATGTGTGCCTGTCTTTGAACTATGGACATGTATCCTTCATGTCTTTTTCTCCTGACTTCGGTTCTGACACAGAAATACAGGACACCCAAAGAGGTGGCTTGAGAGCTGGTACGGAGGCTTGACATTAAGATGGGATCCTGGTATGTTAAATGAACAGTGAAAGGATGGGGCGTACTGCCTCCAAAAAGGGCCTCGTCCTTCCCCTTTTCTACTACATAGACCTCTCTGGGGGAGTTGAAGCAAGTGAGACAAGCTGCTCAGCCACCTTGGAAGCATCCTTAGGAGAGGAGGCAGATTGTGAAAAGAGAGTAATGGCACTTCCCTCTGAAGTCCCACTGGCAGAACATCTCCTAATCAAGCTTCAAAAAGAACATGCTTCTTTTCTTCCCCAGTGCAGCCACAGCAATCAGTAGCACTTCAGTCAGTGGCTGAGCTGCTTTCAAGTTGAACATTTTCATACAAGACCAAATGAAGAACTGTTTATTTGCTCTCAGCTTAGTATCTTCAGTCAGAGCAGAACTTTAAAGACATTCATTTGCTTTGAAAGCTCAGCAGCTGAGCTGGAGGGAGAGAAGTTAGAGACTTTGGTTTGTAAATTGACTTGAGTATTTGCTTATTCAGATCTATCTTAATAACAGAAAATCAGTTTTTCCTGACTAATTCCCTGCTTCCTCCTATACTTAACAAAAAATACCTAGCTTCTATTAATCTGCACTTTCTGGATAGAAGCCATCGTGCAGGGCCCGACTGCTATTAGAGGTACTTTGACTCTGCTGGAACAGAGCAGGATCAAGGCCTCATGAGATGAAAGAAACCACTCTGTGAGCTGGTGACAATCCTGGCTCTTCTGAGAATGAAATGCATAAACCACATTTTAGAAGAATGGCATCGAGAACAACCTATTTCGGTGGACAAGGCTGTATCATGGATAGGATGGGAAGCTGAGAACAAAGGCAGTTGTCAAAACAGTGCAAGGAAGGTAAGGTTGATTTGATGTGAAATAATGAGGATGTGCTTGGGAAATTAGAGCCTCATTATGTTGAAGCTTAGTCTTTGAGTTAGAAGCCATATACACAGCTGCATATACTGTGCGATCTAATTAAAGCAAACAAATTGCTGAATAGTTAGAAAGAGACACACTACTGAAATGCCTACAAGTGATTGTAGTGGTTGTTGTTTGCATCTTCAGCGGATGTCAAATTATAGAAACTCCTCTGTACTGAACCTAGCTTATGTACTGTACGTTTATGCCAATTGGACGTACTGTAGAATAGGGGCTAATTTGGCAAGGCTGAATGAGAACTGCATCAACAGGGCCATAGTGAGAGTTAAGTCTCAGGTGTGTTTCTTTTATATCACTTCCTGTTTCTGACACAGTCCAGCTGGTCTCCTTCTCAGGCCACAGCAACTTTAGGAACAGCTGGGAGAGTCTGGGTGTATTTTGCATGTTTTTGACCTTTGTATCATCTTATCTCAAAGCAGTAATTAGAAGACTGCAAGAAAGAAACCAGCGCAGGGGGTTCCAAGTGGCACTGGTCTTGCGTGGTGCTGTCCCTGTCCCACTGAAGTGCCTCAGTATCTGTTGAACTACAGGTGCATCAGCAGCAGCATTACAGCTCAAACCCTTGTACGGTACTCTCTGCACTTTCAGTGATGCTAATTACTCACTCTACTGTCACGCCATTACTTTTAGCAAAGTAATGCTTCTGGAACTTACTCAGGAATCACGTTTGTTATACTTACCATCATTTTTGACCTGCTCGTTGCAGAAGGTTAAGAAAGAGGAGGAAGAGGGGGAGGATAATGAGATGCTATTACATGACATGTCTATTACACTAATTCATTTCATGTGGCACAGAACTGTTGCCAGTGATAAATGCATGTTCCTGGTGCAATTATGAGATGTACCTTGAACTTTTCAACGATAAAACTGTCAGAAGGTTGCAATGAGCACAAGCACAAACATGAGAGAGTCCCTTAAAGAGAGGAAATAGCTCACAAATATGATTTCAATAAATGGTATCATTTTCAGAGATGCATTTTTAGATCCATTAACTATTTATAGTTAATATCCCAAATGACATTTTTATGTATTGTTTCTGCTCTACAATCATGGATGTATCCCATTTGTTTCCACCCCTCTCAGTTGCTTAGCAGATTGAATTTGAAACACATTTCTGTAGTTAACATAATTGTGTCATAATAGAAGGCTTAACACAAAAAATCAGCACGTATTTCCATATGTACAAGTTGAAATCAGAGCAGTTCTGTCCCTTTCCAAGTGTCTATAAGGTTTTGGATATTTGATGTCACAGTAGGTTAACCCAAGCACATAAGTAACCTCAAGGCAGATAAGTAACTCCAAAGGAAGTTGCGTCAGCTTGGAAAGCAGAGGCACAATCCTAGCCCTGCTGTAAAGGACAGGCAGAGGAAAATCCCAACCAATGAAGTTGAAACAAATGAATAAGACACAAGTGAGAAGCGGGACTGTGGCTCTGCAAAAAGCTAATTAAAAAAAAAAAAAAAAAAAAGGATTTAGGATAAATTTTGACTTTAAGAATGGGAAAAAAAATACAGAGAGGGTTATTCTGCATCAATATGTTCCATTTAATGCTAATCAGTTGCGGTTATCTCCAGCGGAACCAGTGTGACAGGAGAGAGCTCAAGTTTTTATTCTTCATTGGCCAATGATCAATGAAACATGCACTTTAAGATATTCTTCCTGTACTTATCAGTGACAGTAAGACAAGCTATGTCTAAATTAAGATCAATAGCTGATGATGGCTGTCACTACATTTCGCACTGTTGAGAAGCAGTAAAATTTGAAGACTTCGATAGTGCCTTACCATGACTGGTCTAGGCTGGGAGCTGGATGAGAATTTCATCAGGTGTGGCATGCAATACAGATTTTTGCCTTCAGTTTTAAAGCAGTGTAAGCCACAGGCTGTACCATGTATGCAGAGTTCTTGTATCACACTACAATATACAAAGTGCTTAAGGGAGTTCCTTCTTGAACTAGGATTAGTTCACAGAATTCAATAGCAAATAAATGGTTGACTCAGGAATTTTTTTGTTCTGTTTAAATCTCCTTATCACTGAGGGTATTTTTCAATAACACAATTCAGCCTGGGAAGAACTGTCAGCTGAATAAAAAAAAACAACAGGATCATGGTTCATAAAAGCGATCCCCTTCTCTCTTCACATAATTCATTCCTCTGTGACCTTGCCCAACACCAAAATTTCAAAGGCATATATGAGGTAGGCATTTTACTATTTCAGTGTGCAAGTATATGACACAGTTAAAATGGGCAAATTTTTAATTGATATATCTGCCTGGAACTTCTATGGAGGCTAAGTACTCCAAATTATGCATATAATAAGTGCGGAAATGAAGGTCATAGTTTCAAACTTGTGTGTGCAATTGCAGTTATGATTTTAACAGCATTTCATTTGTGTTCAGCAATTGTACTTTATAAGAGGGTATAAAATGGTGCTACACATTTTGAGTGTCTAAGTGATTTGTTTAGGAGTCTTCTATTTCCTTCCTACATACACTATACCAGCAGCTTCTGCTGACCAGATACAAGCCTGATGGCATAAATGTACAAAATAGTAACTGTTTTACATTTGAAAAACTAAAGTAAAAAAAAAATCCATCTGCTAAAACTAAGAAATTGAGAACTGACTCTATAAACTGCAGCAGAGTAAGTGTAGGCATGAGAATAGACTTGAGTAAGTGCAGTGGACTCACCTCCAGCTGGGCAAGGTAGTTTATCTTCTTAATGAGTAAGTACACCCACTCTCCCTGTGTTGTGCTACCAACTTCTAATTTGTACTGAAGTCAGTGAGAGAAGAATTGTATCCACTGGCCTGAAGGCAGAACAGGACTGGGACTTCCATGTGTCCTGGTAGTAATGATTCAATTAATTTTCTATCCAGTCCTATTTTACCAGAGCTACAGAGATTTGAACAGCTGAGACAAGTCAGTGGAATGCACTACTTCCAGAGAGTCTGTTTCCTACAACGTGTGTCAGATTTGCTAAGTTTAGATGTCTACTGGATAGATGACTAAATCTGAGCTTGTTACCGAGGTTCTCTTAGTCAATATGGAGTAAAAACAATGTATCACATTATAAAATATGCAACTAATGCAGTAAGGTGAGTAGAAAAGATTAATATCATGAATTAATTTCAGTAGTAGGTTAATTTAAGTAGGAAATTTTAAGGCATGACCCAAAGTGAAAAAGATACAGAGTAGTGCTTTTGACTAAAACCAATGAAGTTCTTGAAATATTCAAAGGATGGAGAGCAGATGCATCCTCCATGAAAGGTTCTGGTTTGTTTGATTCGTAGAATCCTAGAATCATAGGATGGCTTGGATTGGAAGGGACCCTAGTGATCAAAACCATAACTCTCCTGCCAAGGACAGTATTGCCAACCACTAAATCAGGCACTAGATAAGGATTGCCCAAGGCCCCCCTCCAATCTGGCCTTGATGCCTCCACGGATGGAGAAGCCACAGCTTCTCTGGACAGCCTGTGTCAGTGGCTCACCACTCTCTGAATGAAAAATTTTCCCCTAATATCTAACCTTAATCTCCCCTTTTAGTTTAAAACCATTCCCCCTTGTCCTATCGCTACCAGGCCATGTGAAAAGTCAGTCTCCCTCCTGCTAAGTACTTGAAGGCCACAAAGCCCTCTCTCCTCCAGACTAAACAAGCTCTCCTCCCTTGATTTTTCTTCATAAGAGAATGCTCCAGCATCCTATGATCATCTTTTTGACCCTCCTCTGGACTCACAACAGCTCTGCATCCCTCCTGTATCAGAGGCCCTAGACCTGGATGCAGTACTCCATATGTGGCCTCACAAGAGCAGAGTAAAGAGGGACAATAACCCCCTTTCCCTGCTGGCCCTCCTTCTTTTAATGCCAACCAGGACACTGCTGACCTTCCGGGTCACACTGCTGACTCATGTCCAGCTTTTTGTCCAGCAGAATCCCCAAGTTCTTCTCAGCAGATCTGCTCTCAGTGAGTTCTTTTCCCAGTCTGTACCCACAGCTGACATTACTCTGACACAAGTGCAACAACTTGCATTTGACCTTGTTGAATATCATTAGGCTCACATGGGCCCAATTACAAAGCCTGTCCATATTCCTTGGGATGCTGTTTATTCCATCAGCTGCACCACTCCACTTCGTGTCATCTGCAAATTTGCTGAGGGTGCATTCAATTCCATTATCTAGGTCATCAATAAAGATGTTAAAGAGCACTGTTTCTGAGATAGACCCTTGGGGGAAACTTCTACTGACCAGTCTTCTCTAGGACAAAGTTCCACTGACTCGCTGCAACCTTGCAATCAACTCATTATGCAATGAATAATCCATACCTCAAACCCATAATTTTCCAGTTTAGAAATAAGGATGTGGTGGGAAACGATGTCAAAGGCCTTGCAGAAGTCCAGGTAGATGACATCAGTTGCCTTCCCTTTGTCCAAAGATGTCATCATTCCATCACAGAAGGCCACCAGGTTGATCAGGCATGACCTGCCCTTGGTGAAGCTCTACTTGCTGTCTTGGTTCATCTCTGTCTTATTCATGAGTATTATCATTTCTTCCTATCTCTTTGATGTCATGGTAGGGGAAATCTTCTTGTCTGATATAGCCTTTATATTCTCCAGGTCTTTTTGATTTGCAATGTCTTACATTATAAAAAACAAAACAAAACAAAAACTTATTGGTGTTATGTAATAACACAAGGAAGATGGCACAATTATCTTCTTCACACCAAAGGCAACTGGCAATAAGTTATGAACGAGGTAGCTATAAAAAAATTAATTTGCAGAAAAATAAAATAATAACACAAACTGTTATGGCTTTGAATAAAGACATTGGAAAGTAACTAGGTTAGCACAGTACTGGGAAACTGGAACAGAAAAATAGCACCAGGCAACTCAATGAAGAAAGATATTAGAAGACAAGTACGGAAGTGAAACAGTACAGTGTTGTGTCAATAATCTGGAAACTGTCTATAAAAACAAGACCAGACAAGAAGCAATTTTAAGGCTTCACTGTGTCCACATGCATTTCAAACCACTATCGGTTACATACCATACAAACAGAAGAATAAACATTGAGGAATAAGTTTAAACAATTATTATCTACTACTGGTCTTCAGAAAGTTGAAGGCAGCCAAACACAGTGTTTATATACATGCAACCACAATATTGCCCTAAGAAATTTGACTTTGATTTTTAGAATGCCAAAGAAGTGCTGGGGAAAAAGGATTTTCTAAAATTCTGGAGGATGATGAAAGAAACAGCAACAAGTAATGTGAATTTACAAAGTATGAATCTTGCAAGGCAAACATAATTTGTTGGGTTTTTTATACAAAATATCAATTTTTTTTGATAAATTCGGAGCTGTGGATATCATTTTATTTGTTTGTTTATTTTTTTATAAAGCATTCAGCAGCAGCTTTCAAAATTAATTCAAACTGTCTAGGCACCAAACCAGCACACGCATGGGCTGAAGCTGGCTGTAGACCTATTAACAAAAGATAATGAGAAGTGGCAATTTGTAAGACTTGGGTGAGATAGCTAGTGAATGCCTGGGTTTGCTCAAGTTTTAATATCTTCACTAATGATTTCTCAGAAAGGAAGAAACAACATCCCATTAATGAAATTTACAGTGTGATGGACTTGTTAACGGTAAGGATGGGGAAAAAATTACAAGAGCCTAGAGAGTTGAATAATGAGCAGAAAATAAAATAAGATTCACCTCTAAATGCAAGGTTATTCTCCTGAGAAAAAATAATTTACAAATTCAATTAATCAGTAGAATGGAGAAACTTGAATAGCATTAGTGTAAAATAGTCTAGAGGACTTAGCAGAGTAAAGCAGGTACAAGTTTGCAATGAGCTACAGTAGCAAAATGAACTAGTGTCACTGAGCAATGAGTTATAATCTATGTTTTTCCAATTCTGCACTTCGGTACAATTGGAATAATACATTCAGTTTTTCATTCTCCAACTGAATTTAGGAAAAAAAAATAGGAAAGAGTTCAAGATGAGAAACAAAATAAGATTTAAGGAGATGGAACTTGATTGCTTTAATTAGATATCTCAATTTGTTAATAAAATGAAATCCTGAGCAAAGTGATTAAGAAAATAAAATGTGTCCAAGCATGTAAATGTACACTGGATATTAGTTAACAGAGAAAGTTTTAAATGAAAGACCCGGGAGAGAGAGTCTCACAGATTAATCAATGAATAATATAAATTCAGTCAGATAGGAATTTCTATGGCTGTATCTTAAGATGAGTCCTAATGCCATTAAGAGTGTATCTGCAATGTCATCTTTAGTTATTTATACCATTTTAAATTTAGTATTGGGATTCTTACATCAGCTCCATTGATATATGGCTTTAGAGGCAACAGGATGAGGAGGAAGATGCACCACAGTGTAGGCATCCCAAATTTCCTAGAATGGACATGATGAATCCTTCGGTAAGGGCAATGGGATGAAGTTAAGAGAAGAAATATCAGAACTGGGTGAGCATCCAGGTCTGCATGCGTTTTTTCAACATTTCTATAGGCTCTCCAGCCTGGGAAACATATTACAAAGAAGGAATCAAAATCAGTACTGGGGCAGATTTACTGTCCTGCCATGTCTTTAAATTTCTCCAGCTGCTGTCAGTTTGTGTCTTTAAGAGATGCTTGAAGAACACTCAACACCTTCATTCACAAGTTAAAAGGTGTGCAATTGACATCTGCCACTGGAAATGAATTCTACTTACCTGCTGACAGCAGGACTGCAAGCACTTTGTGTTCCTGAGAAGACCTGCAAGGACTGTGGGGAAAGTGAGGGTTTGAGTTCACCTTCCTCCTGCCAATGCCTTGAATCATGCATCATTCTATGAAAAATCTTAGCACAGTGATTGTCAGAAAGGATGGCTTTACGGTGAGTAGTTGTTGTTAAGAAAATATAAAATATATCATTTAATTTATTCCCACCTTTAGTTTTTTGTGTGTATGATTGCAGCTGTACCTTGAAAAACTCTTATATGACTCTGATTTCTAATCCTCAGACTCTCCCAGAAACAAATTATAGCAGTGCTTAGAAAGTCACCCCACTGGTAATTGAAAGTACATTGGCTATCTTAAAAATGAGTTTCTGATGCATAGATAAATCTAGTGACACGTTACAATATTGCCCTCTGAAAGTGTGCAAGATATTCCTGTCTTGCAGCACATTACATAACATTGCCATTAAATGCAGATTATCTTTCAAAGGAGAGGCAGAGATTAATGAGTCAAACGAAAATGATGAATTAAATGAGCCCGATCAGACACACTTACAAAATTAGCTAGTGAAGAGTTCTATAGAAACAAGAAATATTAGAGCTAGATTGCTCAAACACAATTTTAAGAAGAGTGCCAATGCCTATAAACATACATTATCACATTATAGTATTCTGACTGTATTCTATTTTCTTCTGTCAAATACATAATGCAAAGACATTGCAGAAATCACCCTGAAAGCAGTACCTTGGGCAAGAAAAAAGGGTGAATGCCTTCTCCTAGAAAGAATACTGAGGGTCAGACTGCCAGATTCTGACCCTGTGCTGAATCTTTCTCTGGTGGGACTCCATGAAAATCCAGAAAAGTCTTCCCCTGCAGTCAGGCCAGACCAGAGCTATAAATCAAAGCCACTGATTTGCTCTGTGCCTGTAGGCAAATCATTTATCCATGGAAGAATGCAAGTAATTTAGTTTTTGCAAAGTAATACTTTCCCCTCAAGGGATACTGGGAGGTCTAATTATTGAAAGGCGAAGAAAAGTTAAGAGAGCCTTTGGTGAAAGTTGTTATGTGAAGTTGCTTTGTTTTTGCAAGCTGTAGTGGGAAAGAAGATGGTGACTTGTTACTTGCCATTCTTAATGCTTGTTTCCTCCTCCTGTCTGCTAATGAATTTCCGTGTGTACAGTCAAGGTTGTCACTCATACTTTTGTATGCAGCTATCACTAATATAATTTCTGGAACAAAAGTTTAAAACCTCCCTAAGTTATTTATTCTAACACAAGTTGTTCTACAAAAGGAGCGTAACAGTCTCTATTAAATGGGAACACAGCTCGTTTTCGGGAGCATTTCATGAGATCCCCAGATTTCTGAGGTGCCCTGGGTGCATCTGTGAACACAGTACAACACTGTGATCCCTGCTGCCCAGCTCACCACCCAGCCTGAAGCAGCTGCCTTTCCACTTCCTCACTGCACCCAGCTTGACAGATTAAGGCCTGCACTGTTCCGGTGCAGCTAGATGTCTGATGCTCATTTATCTTCTTCAGAAACAAACTTCTGTTCTCCTGTTGTCACTGATCAACACTGCGGCAATCTCAATTTATCTGTGGGTTCTTCTGTTTCAAAATTAAAGAAGGGCTTTTGTGCCTGAAATCTTAGGGATTATCTCCAACTCTATCAAAAGATTGAATAGGAGATATATTTCTGCTCACCAACCATCATACAAACATTTCTGGCTACAACAACAATACCTCTGCAAAAATTTACGAACTGTGTACTCGGCAGCAACTGCCAAGACGCGTTGCTGACAGTACTTGAATTACCATATCATCTGATAAATGACTGCATAGCTTAGTGAGATTCCTTTGGTGATGGAGATTGAGACACTGGCTCCGCTAGACTGAATAGAATCTCTTTGCTTAACTTATGTAAATCTCTGACACCAGTCATACCCTTAGCACGTTTCTGGAGCTCCATCCATCACCGTCACGATGTCTTTACCACTGAACGTTAAAACTACTGTTTCTAACTTGAATGCTAAAAGAAGATGTGAAAAGTGATGGATGAATGAATAACTGCTACTCTGGTGATATCTTATTTTTGATTGAGTTTGGACTGACAGGTATGTGGTGAGTGAATTCAACAAGATCCTCACTGTGTTTGCAGATATCCATTCTTATTTTTTACAATAATGCAGTATTTAGAATCAAAGGTCCAGAACATTGTTATGAAAGATCTGTGATCTATAGCACTTTAACTGGAATTCATACTGGGAGTAATATATTTTCTGAAAATGGGTAATAGAAATCACAAAAGGAAATGAAAATAATTCAGATACTTGATCGCTGGCAGAGGTGCTGGCCTTGGAGAATATAACTCTAGTTAAAAGGAGCATACAAGAACTATGTAGCTGTGTTGAATGTGGTGCTGTTTAATTAACTTGGAAAGCTGACCTTCTCAGATGCTTTCTAATGTGAGGGATTGTCTTGGCACTTTACGAAGAAGTTAGAGGCGATCCTGAGCAACACCTCCAGAAGAGTCAAAATTGGGAACAAACACAACTGCTGGGGTTCTTGTTCTCTGGCAGAGGGCAGGAGAGGACTTCAGGTTGCCTGGGAGGGGGTGCCAAGCAGCCTTGGAGCAGTAGAGGACAGCTACAAGATGGCTGCTGGGGCAGTAGGGGAGACCACTGCTGAGGCCTCTGCTACCTCTGTCTTCCCTGCTTTCACAATCAGGCCATGCCAGAGGTTGCTGAGCCCTTGACTCTGTATGTCCTGAAGACAGGTCAGACAACTTCTTTCTTTGACACAGAGCTCTGTGGTGAAGTAGGCTATGTTCTGTTTACAGTTGTGTTCCAATTTCCCAACATCAAGGCTTAACAGCCATAATTTGCCAAATATCTCAGTGTAAAAGGTGGCTGACATCTATCTCCACAGTGGAAATACCTGTTAAACTTTTATTCTGGTCCAACATTTTTGATAGTAATTCTCTAACACATTCATCTGTTGCCCAACTCTTGACACTGCTGATTTGCTGCAGGAGTTATCGGAGCACTACAACAGCCTGAAAGAGAGACCGTTACAATTTCAGAAGATTCCTACAAAATATTTTCACATGCTTTCCCCTGAGAAAGATGGAGACAAAGAAATCCGATAGCAGAGCACCTCTTGCTGGCTTCTGGTGCTCTGCTTCAGGCCAGAGCGTCTTGACAAAGCAGCGATAATTTCAGTTGCTAGTGATCTCATGGGAAGAGCAGCACTGCTTGATCAGAGAAACACTTCAAAGCACTTTCAAAATTATGATAATTCCTTCATGTAAGAAATCTTTCTGGCTTCCTATCAAAGTGTATGCCTACACTGCAACCACACAAGTGTTATTATAGATAGCTTTAAGCTAACTGTGTAGCTCTTATAGTAGGACAAATAAGCTGATACTTTTCTGCATGCTGCCTCTGATCCAAAAACTTTAGGCACAGCTCACAGGCAGGTCTCACTTGATGTTTACAGTCTTTTACTTATATTTGTAGTCTAGTATAGTCCAATTTCATACTATGTTCATTTTTGAGTTCCTAATTGAATCTTTCTTTTTCTAGAGCCTTCAGAGAAGACTTACATTTAGAAATGACTCTTCTCATGACATGCAAATGTCATCATTTCAATAAATGTCACCTCTGCTTCAGGGAAAATTCAAAGTTATGTTCTCCTTGGTGATAATCTTTAAGAACATGCACATTATTTGTGAAATACAGAAAAGCCCTGGTTCACATCTTTCTTCTGGAAGGCTGGAGCCTATACCAGGTAAAGATGATGGGGTCAAGTCCAAACTCTCAAAAGGAGGGTAGATGCAGTCATGACAGATGACTTACTGCATTTTCAAATGGTGGCAATATTCTGGCTGCTGTCTTTAAAATGTTCTCAGTGATTAGCATTAGTAGACAGAAGTATATTCATCAAAATAATGTTAACTGCATTCAAGAATAATATTTTAGAATATCTGATTGTGAATAATACACACAAAGATAATCTTTTAAAAAAAGTCAAATTAAACATTAATATAGTCATTTTTCTTACAGTGTAGACGGGAACATTTAGAAAAGGAAGATGATTGTCATTTTCTATCAGAGAACTTTGGTCGAGACTAATGACTTTCCTTCAAACCTCTATTTTTCTTCAGGTCTCGATAATTTCAATAAAAACTAAAATTTTAATTATATTCTTCTTCCCTAGGGAGGGACTCCTATGAAAACAAATCTTGAGCCTTGAAGCACTTCAGCATTATACTCTTATTTCCTATTATTAGTATAATTAAACAAGTAGATTTTACAGAGCCTATGGACACATTTTTATTAACCACTGCAAGCTCTTCAAGTGTACATCTTCCAGAGATCTTTCCACATTATATTCTCTTTTCTTTCTTTGACCACATAATACTGGGACTCTAACAGAATTGTTTTCAAGGCAATTGCATTTTGACAGAAAAAGCAATCACCATTTTCAGAAAATCTTGGTAGGCATTCTCCTAATTCTATTCCTATAAGGTTAACTGCAAATTTATATTTATTCTCTGGGGGCAGAATTTCATGCAACTACTACAATCTCAGTACATTTTATGCATGAGAGAGAAAATTCTGAGGAGCTTGCCCGATCGATATTTATTAAATGATCAGTCCTAACAATGAAGTGTAGTCAAGTAAGGAGTAGGCCTAAAATACAGCATTTTTGATTAGTAGAGATTTAATCAATTGAAGAAAACAGTGAGGCAAAATAATGAGTGATTGAAATACTGCACATGAACTATTTAAACAATCCAATTAAGCTAGAAGTAAATACTCAGCTCTTGCCAAACTCTTCTACAAAAGAAAATGTTACCATGTTGAAACTCGGGAATTAAATTTCATAATCTTCATCACGTGATGCAGAAGAAAGCAAATGTAGAAGTTTACAGCCTGGAGTCCAAAGTAACACTACCAGTATCTACATATTGTCAAAATATTATAAATTTTTCATCTTCATCAGCAATATGCACCATTGGACAGAGAAGAGTGCAAATGGAATTTTAAGTATGATATACATTAAGGAGTAATAGAATTAGCGCTTCATTGTGCCACATTTTGAGTAATTAAACAATTTACTTTGGCATACAGATGGCATAAAGCATTTGAACCAAAGGAAAGTGCAGGTTGAACTATGGCACCTTGGTTCATGAAAGGATTGTTGTCCCTGTCTTTGTACCTATGGTAAAGCAAAACTGTAGTACTGTTTCTTCAGGCATCACAAAGTTGTTCAAATTGTGTATGTGTACAGTGAAGAAGGGTATGGTTCAGAATTACATCACTGTGTTGTGTCCATGTGTGATACAGTGAGTCACCAGCCAGGATTATGTTAGCAATTAGTGTGTGTGTAGGAATATCTCTGTACAGAGAAACAAGACCCAGCATCAAGGATTTTATTTGGCCTAAAGTCCTGTTAGCTGCTGGAGTGCATCTTCTGGATCAGTTTCCTACAGGAGGAATCCAGTTGAAGCTTCCCAGTGTGGATTCATGTGGTGAATTAGAGTGCTAAAATTCTGGGGGGAAATGATGGGAGATTCTCTTCAATTCCTGATCTTTTAGTAATGATGCACAAGTATTGTTTCGAGGTTCTCATCATAGGCTGATTAAAAATATCTTTTTTGTATATATACTGTATATATTTTACTTCAAAAACATAAAACTCTAAAGGCACTACTACCCTAAATAGCTACTATTTTAGAATACAGAGCCATTTTTTTTCACTGATGTTACCTATACTATTTTTAAAAAAGACCAAAATAAATTGAAGATTATTTTCAATTTAAGAGTATACATAATAATCACAAAAAAATCTCTGAAACAGATCACATGAAAACCATAAAACTGTTATTACTTTAGTGCTATCTGATGAAGAAATTTAATATCAAAATTTTGTTGTCTTAAATTCATAGAATCATAGAATGGCCTGGGTTGAAAAGGACCACAGTGATCATTGAGTTTCAACCCCCCTGCTATGTGC
>PPHD01003450.1:19046-31466 GCA_002909625.1 Bambusicola thoracicus | reverse complement strand
GTGTAGAATCCGAAGTAACAGCCGAACCAGGAACGTGCTCCTCCCACCCCCAACAGAACAGCCCCCACCGGGCGCTCCTGGACAGCCCCGCGGGCGGTGCTGGGGGTCCATAAGTGCCCCCAACCCCCCTCGTGGCGCTGTACCCTCTCCCCCATCGCCACACCCGGAGCAGTTCCGCGGGGGCGGCTCTGAGCCCCCGACTCAACGCAGGGACCCATTCCTTGTGAACGACCCCTCGCCCACCTCCTCCCTCCCCTGCTGACGGCAGCGGGCTGCTCCAAAGCAAAGGGGTAAGAAACCCTCTGGCATCAGCTGGAGGGGGCGGAAAAGAGACTTCCATCTCTCCAAAGAGGCTATTGAGGACTATAAAGCCAAGTGAGCGTTCAGTGACTATTTGGGACTACACGCAGATGGCGTTCGCCTTAGAGATATTACACACGAGTTGATAGGTATCCCGGCAAGAGCTCTTTAACACAAGCCATACGTGGTTAGTAACTACCAGAGCCGGGGGCGGGGGCTCCCCAAAGCGCCCATCAGCCCCCCCTTAGGTCATGCCAGGAGTGACCAGGCCCTGCAGCATGATCATCAGGCGGCGTGCAGGCTTGCTCAGCGTGTTGTGGGGTTCCACCTGGAGGAACTGGAAGAGCTTCTGCCGCACCTGGCTCATGACCGAGCCCATGTGGTCCCGGGTGATGGGGTCACTGTGGTCCAGGTGCATCACGGCCTCCTCCAGGTAACTGAAGGGCAGAAAGATGGGTTAGAACCAAACCCACTGCCTGACCCCACGCCAGTTCCACCCATCTCAGTGCTGCAGAGGCACAGCTCTGCTCCCCTATGGAGCAGTGCCCTAAGTTCAGCCATCAGGAAACACCCAGTGGGAGCAGAGCGCAGCTCTGTTGTGTTGCAGCCCCGTTGCACAGGCTGCAGGACATGCAGCAAAGCTGGCTCCAAGCTGGGCCTCGCTGCAGGGCTGCAGGCAGCACATGGCCACACCTGGTCAGACCTCAGTGTATATTTTCTTTGATGGCATTTTAGCAGAAGGCATACAGTGAAATTCACAGCACTGAGGCTTATTCAGAGGGATATATTTAAGGTCTTATCTTCCTATCCAAGGAGGCATGGGGGAAAAGCCTTCACTTCAGCTCCCTCTTGACTGCAGCTCACCAGCTCTCCTGTAACTTACAGCTCTCCTTTCCTCCTAGAGTGAACTACCTTTATCCTTCTAACTCAAGGCTGAGATGTTTTCCAAACGCGCCATTGTCAAACCCTGCAGGTACCGTAACAAGTTTGTTTTCCAGGGCACTGACTCTCAGTCTTAAAGTGCTCGTGGCAAGAGTCAGCACAGGCACGTGTGTTTTGCTCAGAACACTCAACAGACAGCGCCTCCCATGGCTCCTGCTGACAGCTCCCACTGAACATCTCTCGCAGTGGTGTCTGGAAACAGACAACACTGAATACAGCGATGGGTTTGTTCAGAACTGCAGGCAAAGCATGCAGCTGTGGGCATTGAGCTACCCAGGGAGCACAGCGCTACCCCCCCTCTTACCTCCACGTGGCAACGTTCCCTTGGTTAAAGGCATCACTACACAGACTTCACTTACTACTAACAGCCCCAAGAAGTTGCAGCCTTCCCAAAAGCACCACCTTCTGCTTACAGAGTGAGTTTAGAGCCAGGCACACACCTGTAGGGGCTCAAACCCGTGGCTCCAACCATACTCACTTCAGTTTCAGTTCCGTACGGGTACCCAAATCCGAGGAGAGCTGCTGAATGAGTGAGAGCAGCACGGGCTGGGACAGTGGGCACGGCTGCTGGCCAAACACTTGCTGCGTGTCCACTGTCTCACAGACATACAGGACCAGGTTGAGATCAGCTGCTGTTAGGGCCTGCAAGGAAGACACAGTTAGAAATGCAAAGGAAGCACCAGGCAAGTGAAGGACATGGGACAGAGCATGGGACAGCTCACTGGCTCGCCAGCCTCCTCTGCTAGCAGAGGGCTCAGCAAATCCCATTGGTGCAGGCAGGACCTGAGAGGACACCCGCGTCTGTCCTAAGCTGAGCAGACAGGTAACAGCTCACAGCCAGGCACAGGGGACCAGCTTCATCAGCAGCATGAACTGGGGCCGTGCTTGCAGCTCAGTGGCACAGCACCATTTCTATTCCCGGCGGAGTTTGTCTGCAGCAGCTCAAATGAATCTGTCTGCATATTCAAAGGCAAAGCCAAGGTCAGGTCCCAGCTGGCAGATCTGCCCAGAGAGGCTTACAAAGCTGTTGCACTTCGGGGGTGCACCATGTGCTTGCTGCTGCTGATGGCAAAGTCACTGGCTTACTGCAGCACTGATGCTGTCCTGACAGGATAAGGAAGAAGGAACTTCAGTGCCATCAGTCATGGAACATGCATGGCTCTGGCCTGACCTGTATGAGTGCAAATGCACCCCCTGAGCTGTTTGCTGCCACAGGTCTTTTCAGCCAGCTCCTCTGAGCTGTGGACTTACACCCCCCCCACCTTAAGGAGCCACTTCCCCCTCACTCTGTCCCCCAAAAAGCAACGCTGCCCACTGCAAGGAAGGCCATGTACCTGCTGGAAAGCTTGGTTGAGGTGGCCCTGCTGGAGCAGCTGAAGGATGTGAGTTTGCTGAGACTGGAAGTCCAGGTGAGTGGAGGGGATGGGAGTCCCTGCAGCCGAACGCATTGCCTGGACAATGCTCGAGGTGACAGCTGCTTGCTGCTCCTTCATGGCCAGGCTCACTTCTCCTTTAATGACTCTCTGCACCTGAGTCAAAATAGACTCCTGCAGGCTAAAAAGAATAAAAAAAACCAAAAGGTATATCTGAAAACAAAGTGTTGAGGGAATACGTTGCACAATGCTTGTAGCAGGGAGGAAGCACAGGCTTGCTTATTTTAGTGTGGCTCCCAAGGGGTCGACATAAGTTGTTCTGAGGCACAGGCATTGGAAACAGGCAGCCCAAGGAAGCTCTGTGGCAGCAATGCAACATCCCAGGGTGCATGCTGAAACATTAGGATTCTGTGTGGGAAAAGTGATGTTCCAGGAAACTAATCCTCAGCACATAGTGTTTTAATTCTCTAATATACCTGGCAAGGTGATGATGCCGTAGGTTCATCTCTGAAAGGCCAACTTCCTACAACAATCTCTTGCATGCAGTGTTAACCCACGAGTGGGATCCTCTCCTCTACAATGGGCACAGAGCATCAGAGCTGCTCTTCTGTGGTACAACAGCAGGGCTTCCCTGGGAGCCAGCAGTGCCCACGCAACGGGAACTGGAATTTGGTCTGCTGCCCTCCCTGCCAAGTCTGCTCCACGCTGAAGACCCCAATATACTGACATATGCTCTAATGGCTTAAAATAGACAGGGGTCTATTTTAAAGGACTCTGCCCTGCAGGTGATACTAGCCAGCCTTTGCAGCTGGCAACCTGCCACCAGCTTCACGGTGTGCACAAGCTGAAGGCACTGCCAGGATCGCATCTTGAATCTGGGATGGCCAAACAGGAATTGCTGCACAACAGCTGAGAGGACAAAAGGAGCCCGCAAAGCTGTCGACATGCCTGAGGACATAAAGAGGAAAAGCCTTGAAGAGACCCCCAAGATCATTTTAGAACAGAGAGGAGGGAGTGACTTGAGAGCACTTAGGTCCTCAAACATGCACACAGCATACTGTGACAAGCACGTCCCAAGCTCCCCCACACAGCAGAGATACAGCTGGTTGTTCAAAGTGTTCTGTGGTCTTTGTTCTGTGCCTTACAGGGCAACAGTTACACCAGCCCACATGCTTTGTCATGCCACAGGGAGCTAACAGGCAGCTCTCCGGTAGGGATGGCAAAGGACTCATTTCCACAACAAAGCAGGAAGAATTTTGTTTTTAAATATCTGTGCTTTTCACTGACATCTCTTTCAGCAAGCCCAGCTGCCAACTTACTTGCCCACAATAATGTGCAGCTGGTGCTGCACCTCAGCATGGATATTGGCTGCGATGGTGGAAGCCAGCTGCTCGGTGGTGCTCTGGAAGGTGCTGATGAGCTGTCGAAGCTGATTCAGCAGGGGGTCCCGGGCCTCCTGCTCTCGTGCCTTCTTGTTCTTCATGTGAGTCTCGAGCTGCTGAACGTCTGCAACAGCCAAAGTGGAAGACATTTCAGCTGTAAGCACTGTGGTCAGAATAGAAATCCACCACCAGGCTCTACACATCCTGCAGGAGAGCCAGTGTACCAGTACAGAAGAGGGAAGAATGTGTAAGCTTGCTGTGGGCTGTGTTATGCTAACACAGAAATCCTGCTTCTGGTCTCCCCACCACAAAGAATTAAACAAGACACGGTAACAAAAGTAGGATGTGGTAATTCCACAGTAGTAAAGCCCAGCTGCAAGTCACTGATTCACTGGATGACATCAAGCATTTCACAGCGTGGGTTACAGAGCCTGGAGCTGGTGCTGCAAGAGCAGAGATTCACCTGCAAAATCCCCTCACATCCATTTATCAAGTGGGAAAGAGAGCAGTACGCTTTCAGACAGCACCAGCGGGCTAAGAGCTCAACAATTACACCTAAACTCTGAGAGGAAATGACATTAGCCAAGGGCCAACTTGTCAGCCACTAACACAGAAGTGCTGTGCAAAGGAAACCCAGAGATGACTCACATTCCTGCGTGCCCTGCTTGAAGGTGTCATTGATTTGCTGGAACATGGACTGGCAGCTCTTCTCAAAGGCTGGCAACACGACGCTCTGGAAGGCTTCCCTGTAGGCTGACTGGATTGGGCCCTGCAGGGTATCGGCCGTTGCCCTCACAACGCTATCTGTAAGGTTCTTACAGGAACACACAGAAGAGATTCCAGAAAATTAACAACAGCCTGCTGCAGGATAGAGATATGAAAAAGCACTCTATGTCCCAACAGCACACCCACGCCAGGTAAGGACAGTCCTGTCAGTCAGGAGCGTGCATTCCCTGAGCAGATGAACCCCTTCCTCTCAGCTGCACCAGGACTACAGCAGGCAGAGCAGCTGATTACTGAGGGGCTGCCCAGGAAAAACCACCATTTCCATGCAGTTCAGCTTGAGAGCAAGGCAAGGCGGTGCAGCCAGGCACGGCTCCTCTCCTCCTCCCCAGCTTCCCTCCCACAACCCATCACTGCCTGTTAATGCAAGCAACAAGCTTCTGCTCCTAAAAACATTCGCCACTTGGCTGAGTAAGGTGCCCCTAAAAACCACTGCTCTAGTGAGAGCCTCTAGTACAGAGCACAAATAACTTGGTAAATGGAAGAAAGGGTTAACAAGGCAAAGCAGGCAGGGGAGCACACAATGAGCTTGCTCTTCTGATGAAACCAGAAGGAAGCTTTGATTACTGTCAGCTAAACTGACCTCAGACCCACCTGGAGATTCAGGTAAGAGGAAGAGTTACGAGGAGTCACTACCCATGCAGGTGACAACTCGGTGTCCCTGGGAATAGCTACGGTCTGGTTCCCCTTACCTTTGATTTCACTAGCTTGGTGATGTTCTCTTTCAGCGTCCCCTCAATAGCAGTGAGCTTGGTAGCAATAGTGCTACTTAGCTGGCCAGCAACTGGGTCCAGGCTCTTGGAAATGCCTAGGCACAACACAGACACATCACAGTTGCAGCTTTAAAAGCCCAGTACCACACTTCAAAACCCGACAAAGAACATGGAGTCGATCTCTCCCCAGGGGTGCCAAATGACACAGGCAGGGACAAAGGCCACAAGCTCTGGCTTAGGAAACTAAGGCCGGACAGGAGGAGAAACATTTTTCTCACACCAGAAGTCACCAGAGAGGCTGTGGAATTTCAGCCTTAAAGGTTTTCAGGACTCATCCAGAGAAAGTAGCAGCTGACCTGACCACAGCGCAATGACAAGTCTTCCTGCAGCCTAACTCCTACTTCACCCAGTGCCAGCGCTCTCACAGAGCGCTCCTCCCACCTCTCCCAGAATTCACCTCCAAAACCCAGGCAGCAGCACTCACACTGGGGTACTGTCTTCTTCATCTCCTCACGAACAGTCCTCTCCAGCCGGTTGCACACAGCGTTGGAAAGGGTCTGAGAGAGCTGCTGAGAGAGATGCTCCTGGAGCTGCCCGTTGCGCTGCTGTCCTTCTGTCAGTGCTCGGTCCAGTCTCCTCTCTAACAAGCATGCACGTCAAGGAGCACAAACAGCTGACAATAAAGTAACCTGTCAAAGAACTAAGGGGGAAGGTCTTCCAGTGGATTAAGAAAGTAGTGGTAAAAAACAAAGCATGGAAACACACAGTCACTTCTGAAAGCAGAAGGAAAGCGAGACCCACCGCGAAGGCACAGATCTGTCAGAAACACAGATTTCTGGCAAATTTGTTCATATAACATTATTCACCACCACTGAGACTACACCTGACTGCAAAGCACACAGGTGGATCTCTCAGCACTCACTGAAAAGAGTTTCGACTGCTGAAAATTCAGGGCCGATGGGGAAAATCCACTGTAACATTAACAATGCAATTCCAGACTCTGAATTTTGGTGGAGTGCTCTCTGAGTCATCTGTGGATATATCTGCCTGACGACCAAAAAGGAAAATCCAAGATGAGAAAACAAACTGTTGTTGCATCATCGCAGGAGTGTATGGTATGCCAGCATCTTGCATAGGGCAACAGTTCCACCAGCTCTTATATAAAACTAGAAATTACTCACAGCACGGCATCAAGGCATGGTTTGATTAAGCCAACAGATGAATATGTGGCTACAGACAAGAAAAATCTGTTTGCATCCATGGGGTATGGCAGTCAGATGCTATCTCTGGGGCAGTTTCTCAAAGTACTGCACCAGCTTTAGGAGGAAAAGGAAAGGATCGGTCTGTAAACACTCCTGTGCAACTGGCCACTGCCTGAGGAAGGGAAATGCATTAGGAGCACCTTGGTCTGCTCCAGCACTGCAGCACTTATGGCCTTCATAGGTTAGCTGAAGATTTAGGGGCATGGACAAAGGAGCAATGCTCCGTTCTACTTCTGAGCTTCTTGCCCTCAGTAAGGGACTGAGAAGAAGTGAAATAGTTACACTGCAGCCAGGCCCTCCTTCACAGCATCTATAGCCCATGCTGTTAAGACTGCTGAGCTTTCTTAGCTTTCCACTCCAATTTCCAACAAGGATACGCTCCTGCTCCTGCTGGGAGTCGATCACCCTCTCCATGTGGCCCATCAGTGAGCTCTGAATGGCATCAAGGTGATCTGTGAGCCTCTGCAGCAGCTCCATCTGGTTCTGACGCAGCTCAGAGAGCTCATGCTGTTGGCTCCTCAACACACACATCAGCTCTTCCTGGAACTCCGGTGTCACCTGTGCGTGCAGAGGATGAGCACTCATTGCTGACAGGCCCAGCCAAGCTTTCTGCTAGCTGTTACAGTCAAGCCCCATGCCAGAGACAGAAGCACAACATACAAAGCAGAAAACTGGGCCAGCTTAATGCCAATTTCTAAGACTTTTGTCACGATAAACAAACTGATAAAGCCAAGTACAGGAAGGATCTGAAGGAACTCATAAATGGTTGCTTAGAATATGCTGAACTGTGTAGATTCAAAACTCTCTTCTAAGCTTCGGCGTTAAAAAGAAAAAGCAGAACTGACTTTTGGCCAGGTACAGAGAGGTCCTTATATAAAGGAAACACACGGATCTAAGGGCAGTTTAGGAAGTGCACTTAACTCTGCTGAGCACATTTTCCAACAGATAAAGAAGTGTTACCAACAGAAGTAACATACCCCAGCAGGCCAGTCCCACTATGATCATTAGTCTGCTGGGAACAGCTTACCCTGCTGCCAGTGCATGCAAGCTATCTTAGCAGAGAAGAGGAAACGAGGGGTAGAGTTTGAGATGATAAAGAGCTTGTGAGCACATGGAAAGGGAAATCAGCATTCAGGAGTGAGAAGGAAGCCCTCTGTCTGGACAGCTGTCTGGACAGAGCAATGCCACGCCTGACAGCAGAGGGCCCACGGTACTTAATTGGGACAATCCCTTGCTCAGGTCTTTAGTATGACAGCAAACAGCTGAGGCATCAGGCCCTCTGAAGCGATGGCGGGAGCAGCTCTGACTCACCTGGTTGTTAGATGATCTCGGTGACTGGTTCACATCCCTGGGGATAAAGACAGAGAAATGGGAACTCAATTACGTCCATTAACTGCTCTGATTATCAGAAGTGCCCAAACAGATCACGCATTTCATAGGTTACTTTAGACTTCATACCCAGCTGAACCTTCTGTTTTGCCTAGTATAATGCGAGTGCAACAGGAAGGCAAGGAAGTCCCAGTGCCCACTGCTCTGTGCCTCCATCATTTGCAGTATTCACAGGCCCTTAAGCCCCTTACAGACTGGTCCCTTCACTGGGCTGCTTTCAACACCCAGCAGATTTGAGCCAAGTCTGAATGGGGGCCGTTAAAAAAGAACAATACAGTCTTGTCCGAGTTCAAAGGCAGGGAAGGCTTTGCCAAAGAGCTTTTGAAGGTCTCCCAATATTTCAGAAAGAAAAAACCCAGCACTCATTTGTGAAACAGAGAATTACTGAATTTCCAAACATTTCTAACCATTCCAGTTCTGAAGGTGAAGAAACCTTCAGAAAAAAAACTCTCAGAAGGGAAGTACACATTTGCATCCATTCAGCACCTCTAAAAAGACCGAGGCAGGAGAAATGAAAAGCATTTCTGGGTGTCACAGCGAAGGACCACAGCCAGAAACTCAATGTCACGAGCTATCTTTTTTTGCAATCTGCACAGCGAGGGCTCCAAATCGGGGAGCCAAGAGAGCACAAGAGGAGAAAAGCCCCTTGCAGAAGCTGTGCTACTTCCCCCTCATTAACACGGACAGGTTGCTCTAATTTCTTATGGACAGCTCTTTCCAGTCATCAATTTTCACTTGCAAGACATTCATACGGGCATGTTTAGAAACACACAAAAGCAGCAAGCAGGTAACAAAGGATAGATGTTGTTGAACAGGGGCACTGTGCCAGTGTTCAAAAGCCAACCAGAAATTGAGGCCATGTTAAGCTACAGTCAGTGTCACAGTTCCAATGAAGCTGGCAAGCGCATCCAGTGCTCCCCCACCAACGTACAATTCTATGGTTTACCTACCATAAATTTCTCTGCTGCACTTTGAACCCCGAGTAGAGCAGAACCTCCTCCCACATCCCTAAGTGAACCCGGTGCCTGTGCAGCAGCCATGCTTTCTGTGGGGTTGCTCCTATTTGCAAAACGGGAGCGGGGCTGGGAGCTCCTGGCCACAGCCCAGCCTCGGAGCCTAGCCTTGCTGCTCACAGCTCTGTCAGGCCCTGCACAGCTGGTCCCACAGCCACCTGTACCCTGGCAAGCCCAGCATACCCGTCATCTTTCTTGCCCTTCCGCTTTAGCTTTGGGGAAGCCCGAGGGGATGCCTTGGCTTTCCAGTCCTTCATAGGCAGCCTCTGCGTAGATGCTTTGGCACCAAATCCACCTGATGTAGAAGCCAAACTTGCAACTTCATCATCATGGTCACTATGAAGGAACAGCAGGGGAGAGGACATCACTTGCAGTACCGCATGCTGTCAGCCTGCACTAAAAGGAGGGGAGTTCACACTGCTCCGCATCCACACACATCCAGAGTCACTCAGCTAAGGATGCCTGTCACCTTCATCTTTAACACACAGACCTCTGCAGAGGCCACTCCATTTTGATCCAGGCCTGCTCAGGCAGAGCTCGAGTGCTGCGTGACAGGACTTGAAGGGTCCCTGCATCACTGAGAGCTGCTGTTCAAGCAGAGTGGCTGCTGGAGCCTCTTCTTGCTGCATGCACACACTAGCACAAAAGCCCTGGGATGCAACTGCTGACCCAGCAGGGAACCCAAGCATAGCACACCCTTAGAGCTTAACAGAGAGAGCACTTAATGCAGTAAGTATTGCAGGAACATAGGAGAAATGGGTTGAGCCTGGGAACTGGGAGATGTTCGGTGCCTTGGAATCTTTCAGCTGCTGACATGCCATCCAACACAAACTCTGAAGAGTGGATTGTGAATGAACTCACAGCTGTCAAACGGCTCTGAGCTCACCAGGCACACAAAACATGCCCACAGAGCTCCAGGGTGGCTCGTGAGGGAGTAAAGATGGCAAAAGTGAGAAACTAACTCCTAAGATACCTTCTCTACCTTGTCTAAAGCAAAGGATTTGGGAACAGGGCCCTTAATGGGGTTGCACTGGTAATTAAACCAAGCCTGGTCCCCGCTCTTAGGAGCAGTCCAGCCAAATCCTGCCCTCCAGAACGTCAGTTGGACAACGTTCAGAGGTCAATCATGATCAGGTGAGGGCACCAGAACATTATGGAAGTCGGAAGGCACACACACTGTATCAGGAGACAAAGCAAAGACATTCACCCCACATGTGAAGGCTTGCTGGGGGCAGAAGCACGAATGCAGCCTGAACAGAGTCCATGCAGGGCGAGAGAGGGGGCTGAGCACTCTTGTACCTTTGTTCTGCACTAGCATCCTGGCTGTCATGCTGCAGAAGGTGGTAGCTGTGTCGATGATAGGAAGAGCTCTTGTGCTTTTCTTCAACCTCATCCCTTGGGCTAGAGGAAGAAAAAAAAATATACACCATCATGGAAGCGTCTTTCAGCTTGATTATTTGCTTACTCCACTACCCATGGGAGATCCTGACAGAAGATCTAAAATTAAGCAAAAAAAAGACCCAACACAAAAATCAACACAAACAAAAGAAACCTATCTGCACAGATCCAGAGAGCAGCAAGTGCTGTGTGCAGGTGCTGATTCCTCCAAGTCTTTCAGTTCTTGCAACACTGAACCCAGTCTGAAGTTTTGAAAGCAAATTGCATATCCACCTAAGCCACAAAGATCTACTGAATACAGCATGCAGGATCTTTAAACAGGACTGAGTGCCTATCACTTTAACATAGGCTGATGGTTTGACTGAGCAACAGTCTCCTGTGCTAAGGCTCTCGTGGTGCAGGCAGCAGCAGCCTAGAGATACCCTGGAGTCACCTCAATGTCCCAGTCCTGTCAGGAGATGAGGACACTAATTCTGCAATGAATCCTAGCACTGCTGCTAGCATAACAGTTTGCTTCCTGTGAGCAGGCCTATGTGATGCTACCCCAACCTGACCGCTCAACAGAGACGATGTCATGCACTTCCTCACTTCCAAAGTACTTTACTTATAATGCTGGCTGCAGAAAGCCGATCATAGAAGAGAGATAAAGTAACCTATAATCAACCTGTCAATTACATGCTAATTGACTGTTTCCAGTACGAGCATGCAGGGAGATCACTTGAGATGAATGTAGCTTGAACTGCCTTTCTTTCCAGAGACAGTGTACTGAAGAAACACAAATTCCAGCTGAAGTCTCTATTCAAGGTGAACGCAAAGGCCAGGAAAACAGACCTCACCTTCTTAGCAGATATCCTTTGTGCTTAAAAGGGTCAAAGAGCACAAACTGATAGATCTGGCCTAGGAAACGCAGGATGTGGCCCATACAGACCAGGCACACAGGAAGACTGAATCACCAGATTCTTTACAGAAAAGAAGGGATGGAAAACTCTTCTCTACCAGGAGGCTTTTTCACCAAGCTGGCAGCTTGAAAAGCACAAAGAAACCGTCCTAAGCAAGACACATCTGAGTGATTACCTGTCTGCCATGCTGTTCCTGGTTTCTCTGGTTATGTCAGGAGCTGCTGGCCATGGCTGACTCACAACACTGTCCAAAGACGCATTTTCCTGAGTTAAAGCAGTCTCCAGTAACGACGGAGCGTTCAGTCTGTCCACCTCCACTGGAGGCATGTCCAAAGAGTGGTGGCTGTGCTCTGAATTGTGCCGGTTCCTCGGAGACAGCAAATGCAAGGCTGAGGCTGCAGACGCCATGCTGTCTGCGTGATGACTGGGCTCCAGCACCTCTGCAGAGAGCGCAGATGGAGCCGCTGCAAAGCTACGCTGCAAGGTCTCGGAAGCAATCTCGGGGATATCCTGGGACATGGCTGTGGAAGCAGAGGAAATGACGTCCGGCGAGCGCTCACGGGTGGGAGAAGCCTGAGGCACCACCAAGGGCTCCACTTCCTGCAGCTCCAGAGCTAGAGAGGAGTTTCCCCCAGGTGTGACCTGAATTCAGAAATTAAATGAGAGACTTCAGGGTAATGCAGAGATACCCCAAGAAATGCCCGTGTCTTACACTGGCATCCGCCTCTGGGAAACACCAGCTGTATCCTTTCTGCATGTGATCCCTGTGCTTCCACTGTTGAGCAGATGGAGAAGGGCCCCAGCACTTGTAATGAGGCTGCATGCTACCACCTTCATTCGTTCCCCCCTCTGACTTCTCAGTGCAAAAGCAGCACGTTTTTTCCCTAATAACTACAAGCATAAAAACATTTACTGACCTTTCAGCATGTAACTCTCCTCCAAACATCACTCTCCTTGACTTGCATG
>PPHD01003450.1:0-19016 GCA_002909625.1 Bambusicola thoracicus | reverse complement strand
GCAGCCCACAGAGAAGGAAGAAACAATATGTTTAGCTTACTGGAACAGGTGCCTTTGGTGTCAGCTTGTCAGGAAGGCCTGGGATAAGAACAGAATGGCTCCTAGGACTAGTTTGGAGGCTGCTGCTACTGCTACTCAGCGTGAGGCTGGTGTCCAGCTGCATCTTGGGGCTCACAGTCAAGTCTTCTGATGGCCTGAAGAGAAGAGAGACACAAAAAAAATCAAGCAGGCCAACTTTACGATACAGGTCTGCATCAAATGCTCACGGTGAGGAGACTGGGCCACAGGACAACAGTGGAGCCCAAGCACAAACTTCAGCGGTGTCCTGCAAGCCTTCCTTCNCAAGGGAACACAGAACTAGACCCACGATTTCAATTGCTCTCAGCTGTGTTCACAACACACTTAAGTCAATGCAAGTTTGAATATACTTTCAAAAGAAAACGTAACGCTGGAGAACATGAAGGCCAATCTAATTTCAGGTTGCGCAGCCCACAGAGAAGGAAGAAACAATATGTTTAGCTTACTGGAACAGGTGCCTTTGGTGTCAGCTTGTCAGGAAGGCCTGGGATAAGAACAGAATGGCTCCTAGGACTAGTTTGGAGGCTGCTGCTACTGCTACTCAGCGTGAGGCTGGTGTCCAGCTGCATCTTGGGGCTCACAGTCAAGTCTTCTGATGGCCTGAAGAGAAGAGAGACACAAAAAAAATCAAGCAGGCCAACTTTACGATACAGGTCTGCATCAAATGCTCACGGTGAGGAGACTGGGCCACAGGACAACAGTGGAGCCCAAGCACAAACTTCAGCGGTGTCCTGCAAGCCTTCCTTCCTCCCACCGAGGTCACCTACTCCCTGTCCACTAACAGCTGTATCTCCCAGTCACCATACAGCCCCCAAAATCAAGTGGAAACAAGAGAAATAGAAGGGCTTTGTAATCTCCTAGAACTTGAGGGATTCTGTGAGAAAAGGGGTTCGTTACATCCTCAGTTCACGCTGTACAGTGCTTAGAAACAGGATGCTACATGATAGCTCCTTGTCCTTTTTCAGCCCCCAGAAGTGAAGTCTTCCCCTGTTATGCAGCCCAACACACCTCAACACTAGTAACATTTTCCTAACAGTCCCAATTATCAGCCTGCTCCTCAGTGGCTGAAGTGTTCTCTTACCCGTAAACAACGACAGCCCTCTGGGAGAAAGAGTAAAGCAACAAAACTGAGAAGCAAGAAAAGAATCCCTGAGCACAAATTAATCACTGTTGTCAGCCCCCTGGAAGACAACAGGCATGCTCCAAGCTGCACTAGAGACACAAGCAGTTGCCCATATAGGGACTCTGGGACTCGGGCCAGTTTCCAACTCTGGTTACAACCAGCTCTCCAATAGGACACACCACAGCTCTGCTCCATGCTGAAGAACAGCACTGGTTCGGCTGCAAATATATTATTTAATACATGCTCTATTTACCTGGACATAGAGGCATCTGTGACAGAAGTGCTGCTCATGGCTGTGACTGCAGTCAGGGAACTCACACTGCTGCCCGGAGATACGGTGATCTATAGGAGAATATACAGAGGTGAAACACGACAGAAGAATCCAACAGCAGTGCTTAAGCTGAGAACACTGGCTTCAGAAGAACTTGTAAAGATGCTCAGGCAAAGATGGAAAAGCAAAAAATAATCATGAGTTACAGAGCTGGGGATCTCAGGGACAGGTCAGAAGCCAATACATTCTCATCACATGAACCACGACTGCTTCTAGAGGTATTGCTCCCCCTAATCAGAATGGGCATTCTGCAGGGCTCAGCACTAGATCACCATCCTGTTTTCCACCAGAAGTAGAACACTCAAATTCATCTCGTGGGCTGGTCAGCAGCACAGATGGGATACGCAGGCCTTAAATACCTACAGAGAAACCAACATAAGCATGCATACTCAGATGAATCTGAGAATCTGTCTGCTCAGGCTTCTTACTCTTCATGCTGCTTACAGCAGAGCACAGAGATGAAGCTGAACTCAAGGCTGTGCCCGCACTACAAGGCTCCCTGGCCACCATCACTCCAGCAATCATTCCATAGTCTCAGGACATCTTTGCTTTGGGAAAGCACATATTTAACTTCTTCACTCAGTAACTTTGCTAGCACCAACAAAATCTTTATGATGACTTGAGTTTATTCTTCGTTCCCCACGCTGTCAGTAGGGGTGGCTCGATCTCATTGGTCAGCTCAACACCAACTTCCTTTCTGCACATGTCCATGTACTGCTCACCCTCACCCTGGCTCCTCCTGGGTGAGTGACAACCATACACTCCTCCCCTGGAAGTGGAAACCCTGCCCTCAGGTGTGCATGCATACCTTCCCCTTTGTCTGTAAGAACCACACCAGCATGGCAAAAACCAGCTCCAGTCCATTTCTCATGGGAAGACAAAGAAGGCACAAACAGCACAAGCCACTAACTGCTACTGATGCTTGCTTATGGCTCCTCATCCAGACACTTTGCTACCCTTCCTAAAGATCAGCAAATCCCAACTAATGCTTCACATGCTTCCCAATACCACAGTCCCTGAACAAGTACAGAAGCACTGCCTCCCACACGAGTTAAGGCCTGCTGTGCCAGATTCAAAATACTCCCTGAGATACCAGATTACTGATATGCAGATCTTATGCAGAAGATGTTCTGGTCCCATTTACCTCCTGATCATGTTAGACATGCGTTCCCACAGGACCCTGTCAGAGCAATGTACAGGGACAGCACAAGCTGACAGGGCTTTTCTGCCATGAGAGCTACATCACAGTGCATGTAAACCAGCAAAAGCAGTTTCCCAGCATAGACAGTTACTTAGCACACACATTTCTAAACAACATAGTCACACCAGCTGTTATACAGCTAAACAGAGAGCTCACAACACAAGCACAGATGAGCTTAGCATTTAGGCATGCTAACATGTCTTTACTCAGCTGGAGTGACAAGAAGAGCAGCGGTTCCTGCGTTTAGTCTGGGCATGTTTTCTAGGCAGTAATGACTCGAGTAGAAGTACCAAAATCCACAATCATCCCTTTCACCACCCCTAGCAGTGCTCTCCTCTGGTTACCTGTTGGAGAGATGTACTCGGTGTCATGAATGCATCTGGAGTCATCAGCTTAGGCTTGGCATCATTTGAGAGCGAAAGGAAGTCTGCTGGTACAGGCAGATCAGCGATACGTCGCAAGTCTGGTTGAGAGCCATGCACAGATCCTTTTTCTGATCCCAGCCCTTCTGTGCCTAGATCTGCTATGTGATCTGGAAAGGCTTCCAAGAGATAGATAAACATCAGTTTGCAGGAACCTCCCTCAAAAGCTGGAGTTTTAATTCTATGAAGTGTGAACGTACGTCACTGCCAGCCATACTGGATTGCAAAAGACTAAACAGAAAACCTGCAACATGCTCATCAAAGCTAATAGCAAGGTGAACTTTCTGTTCTGATTATTTCTTATGTGCTAGAGTGGATGTTATCAGGCTTCGATAATACAAGGTACAACCCTCCTTTCTCCTTTGAACGCAGCAGCTTTAGTTTTAACAGACATATCCCAGAGCAGGAAATGAACTGAAGGAGAACACTACACACAGCTCAGTCCCCTCGATCCCCAGAGCTCTGGTGTCAACTGTGATTCCCTCTGCCTGACACAAAACAAATGTCGTGTGTCTGGGACCAGCACCTGATTGCCTAGAAAAGCAAACCTGAGTGTGCCCAAAGCTCTAGCATTTCTACCCTAACGTATCCTTGTGCTCCCACTGGGCTCCAAACAAGTGGTCTGTTAGGCTACATGGAGGATCTTTCATGCAGTGACACCACTATTATAAAGAGGCACCCAAAGCTGCCAGAAGCCTACCAACGCCCTCCTGCTGCTTCCCACCAGCCCCCTCTCAAAAACACTCACCAAATTCTTCATGAGAGCCATGGGAAGGCACAGATCCACCCATGTCAGGACTGTGGAGAGGCTGGAATCTGATCTGCACATCTTGTAGAGCTCTGAAAAATATTAAATTAAAAAAAAAAAAGAGGCATCTCTGATTAGTTTATGAGGTATCAAAAAAAAAAGTTCAAGCCTTAGAAAACTTCTCTTAATGGAACTGACACTCCTGGAATACACACTGGTATTTTCTGCCTGTGATGAAAACAGCAGCTGACCCCCATTCATCTGTATCATCCGGCTCTGGCACCCAGAGCACATGAGAGGTGTTTCCCAGCCACAGCACCATGCTGGGCTGCTTCCTGTGGGGACATACTGAGTGTACCACAGCTAGAAACTTCAAGGGGTCCAAGCAGTTTTTCCTCAGGAGCAAAAGAAATTGGTAAGCAAACAGCAGTCCCTGTAAGTCAGTGTGGGATTAGGACCACGGTGGACAGCTGTCCGTGGCAGCTGCTCTACATACTCACTTTGTGTGCACACAGAAGAGTTTGATCAGCACGCCAGCTGCTGACTCAACAGCCCCTGCTCCCTGAGCACCTTCTGCAAAACAAGACAAAAGTAGAACGTGAAGTTGGATGGAAAACGCAAACAAACTGCTACAAATCCCATCAGAGCAAAGAACCAGAAGGACACAGCTTCATCACTCCTCCACTTCAGAGGTAGATTCATTCTGTTACGGGAAAATGTAGCCTACGTCTCTTTTACTTTCGTTCCTTTTACTTTCTAAAGTGAGAGCGATCAAATTTTCTCTGATCAAGTCAAATAAGCCTCAGGGAAGTAAGAAGTACATTCCACCAGGTAGACTCGGGGAAGATGAGGTCTGGAGCTACCAAGAATTTGCTCTGGCTGTTGACATGACTGCTTGGATGTATTTTAAGAGAGACACGCTATCCCATAGAAGTTCAGACTAGGTCACGACCCATCCTTCTGGCTTTGAGTAAATGCAGCTATGAGAAGCTCTGCAAAAACCTCCCACCAGCTAGCACAATAATCAGCCAAGACATGAATCATTCTCCTTGCTAAGAATGAACGCAAGTAGAAGGGAAAACTCCCCATAATAAAACCTAAATTAGGCATCCCTCTGCAGTTTGTCCTAATTATCAGAGCACTAATAGGGGACCTGAAGCTCCATCCTTTCTACTCCTGACTTGCTAAACATATCAGTCATTTTTTCTCCTGTATTTTAGAGTAACGTGCTGCTAATACTGACAACAGCAATTAACTGAAATTATGTAGAACAGGCACAGGGAAGTACATTGTACTGATGGTTCAGGAATCCCTCTAATACGAAATATGATGATGTTATTCAAAGCATCTTTTCAGGTTCTACTGATAAAAAGTAGAGGCTCAGGAGCAAACTAACAGCCAAAGAGGGGCAGCAATTGAGGACTGTTTGCAAGGAACAGTTCTCCACAGGACTCACTGTCACAGGCATTGTATTCCTCTGGCTGTTACTACATCTTGTATCTCTCTCAGAAGTTTCTCTTCAAAAAGAGACTTTCTTGTTTGTTTCTGCTGTGAGAAGCTTTGTAGCTTGGGAAAATGCTTTCCATACATGACAGAGAAGAATCTCACCCTCAACTCAGAGCGTGTATTGTCCTCATATCCCAGCACAGCTCAGGCGGTACAATTCAGAAGCAACCAATTGTTTCTCAGACCACGTGCTCACACCTCTGCTGTTTAGTTACACAGAGTTTTACCAAGATGGGCAGTCACAGAAATACTTTCTGCTGGCTCTTTCAGGAATTCTTTTGCTGCTGTGAGCCTGTATGGAACTCACAGTCCTACAATGACAGAGGAGCTTTCCCCTGTGTTCTGCTGGGGACAAGGAAATCATACGGCTGCGAAAGGAACGCTGCCCCGATACTGAGCAGCTCACCTGGTATCTTAATGAAAGCATCACTTGCACTCAAGCCTGCACAGCCCTGTAATGATTTGTTAGCACAGAAACATCTCTAGTGGCACTGTTGTGCAATAGGAGGCAGTGGCTATGATCAGTAGGTTAGGATTCCCAGGTTGAGTTTCTTCCAAAGAGGTGCAGCCCTAGGGAAGGAAATGGCACCAGAGCACAGACAGAAATGTCACGTTTCAAGGCCTCCCACAAAGAACTGGGTAAAGCCAGAGCTGACTCAGCCTCAAGCAGCAGGTTGGACCGCAGACCTCCAGTTCTACTGCAACCACCTGTACAGTGCTTCTCAGAAGTACTCTAGCGGCACAACACGCCATTCATACAGAGTAAAAGAAGAGAGCAAGCTTTGCACGAGAAAGCCAGAATCAGTCAGGACAGACAACCTGATCTCACACCAGCCAAACTCCCTCTTTGTCACCTACCTATACTTAAGTTGTCATTTTCCTCTTCTGCTGGAAGCACCTCAGTGTGCCTTAACCGGCAGCGGCTCACTGCCTGGATGCCGAAGCTGAGGACTGGATGGGTTAGGAGAAACTCTGAGATGGAACTGAAATAAGCTTTGCCCTCGTCTTGGTTCTGCATCAGCTCCATCACATACAAGACCTAGTAAAAGCAAAAACAGTATGTCACTGGGCTTTCAGAGCACAACATGTGTACGTTTGTGTGGCCATAAAGCCTAGCACCTACATTTGGAAGCATGGGAATAACACAAGGAATAAGGCCTGGGATGTTTAAATCTGTAAGAGTACACCCACGCAAGGCAACCACAATAAGCATGTTCTTATCCGAGTTCGAGTTGATCAGGAACTCAGTCATGTTGTGCCAGACAAGTTCCTCCAAATAAGAACTTCACTTTGGAGTAAGAAATAATCCTTAAGGCTCCTCCGGATTAATCAGCCGAATCGTCACCATCTGTTATCTTATACTGAAATAGCTGAGGCCAACCTCCGTGCATTTTCAGTTATTAACATGCAAAGCCTTGACCCAGGCAGCAGAAACAGTCACACAAAACATTTCTACTGTCACCATTACCCACACATCCAGCAACAAAATGAAATACCTACTTTTCTCTGCACGTCGCTCAGTATCAGATATTCAGCAGAGAGGTCCAGGCAGACTTTCAGACTGGGAAGAATACTCATGGAGCTGAAGATGTCAGGAGAGAATCTAGATCCACAAACAAGACAGGAGGAGGCACAGAAAACAAGGTGTATTAGTACAACCACATCTACTCTATATTGGCTAAAATGAATCTTAAGGAGTTGACGGTCACATTATAGTGCAACCACCCCCTAAAACAAACGTATTACTGCTTAAAGTCAGTGCTGACACCAACTAAGAGGACAGCAAGAGGATCACAGAACAGGATCAAGTTATGAACTCCAAACATTTAAATGGAAGATGACACTATGTCCTCAGGTAACTTATGCTACAGTCACGGGAGGACAACAGATAGAGATTTAAGAACAAACATCCACCAATCCACTGGCAGTGGATCTTCTGCAATATGAGAAGGGAAAAAGCAGCACTCAGCTGTATAACACATTCTTCTCATTCTAAGAGAATTCAGAAGTGGCCTTACATGTGCATATGATCACAGAAGCCACAATCTACTAGCAAAAAAGTCAAATCAAAGAACAGCACAAGCTGAGCAAAGGGAAGGCCTGCAGCAGCATTTGAACTTCTGGACCTATACGGCTCAGCAAATCAAATTAAATCTGCACTTTGCAGACCAAAGCAAGGTTAATAGATCTCAGTAATATGGATGCCTGTAAAAGGATTGACCTCCTCTGCTGCTGTACCAAAGCCTGACAGTCAACCACATCCCTGACGGCTTTCAACAGATATGTCACATCAGCCAAGAAAAAGTTCTAACTGAGGTGAGAGCAGACTCCACTAAAATTAAAGATCATCTCTGCAAAGTAAGGATAGCTGGAAGTTGAGAGCTCTGTTAGGATGTCATGGCTCAAAGTGAAGCCAACCCTCTGGGGAGTCAGCATATGAACGCCTACCGGACGGTCTGCAGGCAGGTCCAAGACACAGTGCACCACATCTTCAGCTCTCTGTTCTGATCTGCTCCCGTGATGAGAAACCTCCAGAAGGGAACCCTGCAGGCACAACACAGTTAAGTTCTCTTAAAGAAGACCTGGTCCCTTGCAGCAGGATATTTCACTTAAACATCCTTGCAAGCAGCACATAGGTGGTTTTGCCCAACAGCAAAGTTCCCAGAAAATCTGTGTTTCTAATCTACCTTGGAAACCAGTATAGCTCTTGTAGCTCAAGAGCTATATATCTGTAAGTGACCGAAGAAAGATAAAAAATAGCTATTTTTTCATTCAACTGCAATAGGAATTTGAAAGACAACAGGCCAGGCAAAACTGGCCATTACCACAAACCTGAAAGGACTCACTGATTTAGATCTGCCCTTGCTCTCATGGAAGACATTAGAATTAAGGTAACTTTAGGCTGTTCTCTGTCCACTCTCTATTTCTCCATCACTAGAAAGCATAGTATGAAGAGGACTTGTTCCATTCACAAAGATGAAGTCCTACAAGTAGATCACAACTACAAGGAACGCCCCAACATCAGCATTAGAAGGTGTTACCAGACTTTGATACGCAAAGTAAAGGACTGGGGCCTTACTCTGGGTCTTGTTTTTTGTGGTTGTCACAGAAGAGCAGGCAGGAAAGAGGCCTCCCATCATGTGGTTTCCACTCATGAAGACATCTAGGAAAGAGGCAGAGAAAACATGAAGCGTGCATGGAAAGGTAAATGAAGAAGATAAGATGTAGGCCCTGAGCACGTTGACCTCTGTCCAAAGGGAGCATCTAGTCAGCAGGCACTAATAGTTACCAGCTTGTAGCTGTCTAGATGCTTATATAAAAGACTACAGCCATTGTTAGTGACCAAAACAACCAAAGAACATGTGTTGCCATTTGGCTTATCTTTACAAGGACACAATATATAAAAGAAGTCAACGCTGAGATGAACAGCCTAGAGCAACTTTCTGCATTGCAAAAAGAGACTAACAGGTCGACCATGAGCACAGCCTGTGCAAAGCACAGAATTCAGGATTTCACATACAGCTTTTTACTTTTTCCTAAGGTCACCAAAACCATGAGCAGATGTGACACTCAGTGACGCAACACCACTATCCCCTAACACATCACTTTACAAACATCCACCCTGTATTTGATTGTGTCTTGAGAACGATCGTCCCATGTAATCCCGTAACAAGAAAATTCTCACAGAAAAAGCAGCTCTGCTTCAAGTTCCTTCATGTTCTAGTTCTCCAGTTACCTTGGCTCGTCTTGCCCCTCAATATAGATCTGCCAGAATTTGACAAAACCATCGTGACTTGCTGTGGCCAACACAGTTCCATCCGGAGAAAGTGCTCCCTCGCTCAGGTACTAAACCAGAAAGAGGGGAAAAAAAGGTGAAGAAAAGTAATTTGATAGCTCTTCCGGGAGAAAGAATACTCTCTTCAAGCAGGAATTTGATTAATGTGCTGATAGGACTGGAGATCAGAGTGATTTCTAACACATACCTCACTATAACACTTCAGAGACAAACTGACTTTTTTTAGTAATAACAATTAATAATCCACTTTTCCAAACAGCAAGTTAAACACCATGGATTATATGGATTATTCTGCGACTGCTTCCACCATTACTCATGTTATGAACAGAGCTCATTTTGTTTTGGGATCTTCTGGCTTTTCACGAGCACGAATTACTTTGTTTTATCTGGGCGATATAATTAATTTGTCATTTTCCCTTTCAGGAAGTGAAATGGGATTCTTCCCAGTTGTATCTTTCATATTCAAAATATCACCTCCCAGATGCTTAGCTGTAGCCCTGGGTTCACTGTCCTAACAGATAATAGCTGTAGTCATTAGGGGGATCGTAAAAGAATAAGGAAGATGTTGGGCTTAGTTTTCCCTTTCTCATCCAGCAACAAACAGCACTGTTAGGTTTTACATTTACTGTGATATACAAGAAAACAGTTGAAATACAGCCCAGGATGTCAAACAGGCCTTTGGAAATACAGGTGAGTGTTTCAAAAGCCTTATTCAAAGCAAATGACTGTAAATGCACCTTGGCTCATGAAACAAAGGTCACTTAACTATGACACGTGCACTTAATCACATAACCAGAAGGCTGTGGGTGATTGGGTGGATGGACAAGGAACTTTCCTACAGCAAACTGCCCTAAGGACTCCAGCTCCGGGCACAGTAAAACTCAAAAGAGAGCCTAAATGATCTGCAGCAATCACCTACGTGACAGCGGTAAAGAAAACAAAGCAGAGTCATACCGTGCTGTGGCCTTTCACTACAATGAAGCCTTCTTTGATGTTAGGCACTTCCACTGGCCAGGATCTGTTGTTTGAGCGGATAATGTCCAAATCCCATACCTCTGCCTGGAAAATAAGTGTGTACACAAGCAGCTTTACTTCTACAAGTATTGGTCTCAAGCAGTTGAGAATTTCTTATATCTTTACCCACCGTATCAGCCCCATGGAACTATGTGACACAACCCTTCCCCTCTCCACCTTGGCCATTAGATGCTTTCCTGGCACTGCTCATGGCAGTTATAGTTGCCGCTCAAACCCTTCCCCTGCCTACTGGCCAAGCCTGAACAAGAAAACGATGCCCCTGACCCTCCACATTGTTTCTAGTGGTGTTCACTATTTGATGCTGAACCAGACTTGCACTTTCCTTCCTTCTGAGCCCCTCGGAAAGATCAGCACAGCCTCTCCTCAGAAGAGAGGAATCATGCATCTCGTTCTGGGAAGATCCCCAGCACAGATGACTACAGAAGCCTTGACATCTCTGATCATTTATATGGGCTCTTTCCTCCATTAGATTCTTTCCCTCTCATAATAACATGAGATAATCTTCAAAAGCAACATTTCCTTACCCTGTCCTCGTGCAGCAATGCCAACGTTTGACTTCCCTCTTCACTGTTCTCCTCATTATCATCTGGGATGAAAGGACACCAGATGATCCTTCGAGAGGTGTTCAGAGGGGTACCGTCGGGTCGTTTGATGTTCACCAAGATCTCCTCTCTGATCACCACAGTTAAGAAACATAGCTTTCTGGCTTTTCAGGGTTGGCCCTCTGGTAAATACTACTAAACCTCACGTTTTTTTGGATCACTGCTATTCAAATAAATCAATTAAAAGGACTGTGGTTTAAAAAAATAGCAGGCAAACTAGCTTTTCTTCACTGTAGAAGTTAAGCTTACAAAAGCTAATAGATTCTGTTAATTTTCTCTTGGAGGCTGCAGACAGGAGCAGGATAAGCACAAGAGCACATACCCCATCTGAACGTGTTATCCACACAACTGCTGATGGACAGATTAAGTTATTTCTGCTAGCACTGCAGCAACAACGATACCACCGAGAGGCAGGAAAGCTACCACATAGCCCCAGGATGAGTGCTCCGGTCCATCCATACACATCAGATCTTAAACAATTACAGCCACCTTGCTCCAGTTGGAATGAGTGGATACAATTAAAATGAAGAAGGTGCAACCTAACACACCACATCCTGGTGGATACTGGAACAGGTTGCCCAGAGAGGTGGTGGATGCTCCATCCCTGGAGACTTCAAAGGCCAGGCTGGACCTGGCTCTGGGCAACCTGATGGAGCTGTGGTGTCCCTGTTCATTGCAGGGGAGTTGGACTAGAAGGCCACAATAGATGCTGCAATTCTGAGCTTGCATTCACATCTAACCATTACCCTACCACCCAGATGAAGCTTGTTTTAACAAGATACTGGATTTTGTCCTTCTCCATGGCCAGGCGCCAGACGAAGAGGTTGCCAGCCTCATCCAGGCACGCCAGTTGGTTGGAGTTGAGATGAGCAAAAGCCAGGTCTGCCACACCACCTGTGAACCCCTTCAGCAAGGTCCGCTCCGCAGTGCTGACGCTCAACACTCGCACCATAGCAGAGCCATTGCTGGCAGCTGCAGAAAAGACAGAAGGGAGAAGTCACTATGTATCTGTGCACTCTCCTTGCCCCTCTGTCATTTCCAGCACCCATCCTGCCATCAGCTGCTCTCAATCTGCAGTACACTGAAAACCTGTGGGCATCACATGACCGAACCCCCTTAACACCCAGGGCGTGCGCAAAAATATTCCCTGCATGTTTCAGCTTTGGTGCAGAAGGAGGAAACGGAAGCATCAAGAAGGATTTTCCCTGCCTTGCAAGGGGCAGCTTAATTCCCCGTACCTGGTGCAGTGTTTCTTGAGCACCGTAAGTCCTGAGTTGCTCTATTTAAGAGATAATCAACACAAGTTGATTTTTCACAATTCTCAGCACTTTTTTTCCTCTAGAAAGATGCTTTCATTTAATGTGATGCCTGAATTTTTATCCCAAGGTGATTACAAAGCCACCAAAGCTTCAAAACCAACCCTCAGCGACAGCTAATTCACTTTAATTGCAACTTCATTTTTAGTGACTGGACAAAAGGGGCCACTGAGAGGCAGGTAGCTCAAACACATCTTCCACAAGGAGAATGCAGAAAGCAGAACCATTCACCTGGAAAAGGCACTGAAAAGAGCACGCTTTAATGCTTGCATGTTCTAGCCAAAGTTTTCAGCTTCCCGAATTCAGATAAACATCACTGTAATGCAGGCAGTCTTGTGGAGACATATTGTTTCCCATTCTACCTGCCTGCCCAGCACAGCCCTTGCAGATCACTCAGCTTTTCTACTGCACACAAGTTTTAACACTTTAAAAAAGGGTAAGGCATCCTAAAAACAGCTGCTGCAGGATAACCTCAGCTGGGAAAAAGCACAGGAGTGGAGTAGTAGGTTTTGTATAAGGCCACACAAATGGATGGGGGCTACTAAAAAGAAAGAGACCAAAGAGCCCCAAACACTGTGGTTACACGAGAGCAAAAAGACATTGTAGATGTAAGTGCTCGTTTGTTCCAGAAAGATTATTTCCCAAACTGTACCTGCATTGTTCTGCTTTTCTCTCCTACAAAGCACGCTGCCTTTGCACTGCGCTTTGCCTCTTCTAAATTTAGCCTTAAGCTCAACTCTAAATTTATTCAAGCAAATCCATCACAAACATCTACTCAAATTACCACGGGGCTCTTTCTGTGCAGAGAAGCTTGTTTGCTACAGAAACATTTCATTAGATGAATACTGTGAACATCTACATACTGGAGTGAAACCTATTCCAGTGAAACCTATTTCTACCCTCAGAAAACTTCTCCTTCTCAGTGCAAAACTCTCCCACTCCACCATCTCTTTCCTCCCCTGTACCTGCAAGCTTTACTCTTAATCCAGTTACAACACCACGCTGGTCAGGCACTGAAAAAGCATTTCACTTATTGTTACTCTCTTCCGATGCAAACTTTGCCTATGGTAAGGATACACAGAGCAGAACAGCAAAAACGAGAAGGTACCTCACCTCTAATGGCATAAGCCAGGTAAGAGTTTGAAACAGCTATCAGATTGCCATAATAGTACTTCTGCTCCCAGTCATATCTAGCGACAGGCTGTATTTTCACCTGCTCAAGAGAAAGAAAAACAATTATGAGAAGAGGATAGAATAAACATTTCCTGGAACGAACTTGCCAAATACAATTTCCTCTTGGAAAGACCTCTAATGCTTAATAGCAAACGTTGAAGCAGCAGTTGCTAAGAAAAACTGCATTTTCAATGTCAAGTATTAGAGCCCTGAGCACCCAAAGCTACGAAGGCTGATGAATATTTGCTTCCGTTGCAAGAAGGAACGCGACTCACCAAAGTTATCATACTGCAGAACAAGTGCATACCCCTCAACAACAGCCAAGAGGCCTTTATCTCCCTATTGGCACTGCATCTGGCTTCCCAGTTCTTGGAGACACTTTTGAAATACAAAAACTCTTTGCTGCATTGGCGCTTGCTCTTTCCAAGAAAAAGAATTCTGGTTTTATTGGAGCCATAATATCTCAGTGTAGTGGCTCTTCTGCAGCCCCAACCTGCTGGCTGGAGCCCTCTGTGAGGCTGGGGCCGGGGAGCTGCCAACAGCAACCCTCCCTCTGTAGAAAAGAACTTCCAGCACAGAAACAATCACCAAAATAAATGTGTTCAGGGAAGGAGGGCACTTTCCCAGGAAAGCCCAGCTTAGATCATGGAATCCCTCCTGAGAATGAGAAGACAACTTGGCCAGATTCTAGACTAACAGAAGCAATCAATCACAAAATACTGCTCCAGTTCTTTTTCCCTTGCTAAGCTCCCTGACAAACTCCTGCAACACAGGAAAGAAGACAGGCATTTCTGTTTAAAATATCGAGACACTGAGCTGATGTGACTGAACAGAATAGACAGAACCATCCTCCCCCATGCTCCTTACCTTGTTACTCCCTCTGGCCTTACTGGTGATGCTGGAATCACTGCTGGCCACTATTTCCACATCCTTTGCTGATATAACTATGCAAGTGGAGCTGTCATCACCAGAAAGGCAGCTTTTAAGAAAAGCAAAGGGCAAAAAGAAAAGATCAGGACGGACTCCACAGGAAGAGCACAGAGGTCACACATTTGTTGTTCACAGTGTTAACAGCAACACAGAAGAAATACCTGTGCATCTAAGAGGTTTGACCTGAACAACTGAAAAGAGCAATCGCTTTCATTTAAGTCTCCCTTCTCTGTATGCCAGAGTTTGAGAAGAGCCAAACATCTGGTTTGTTCAGCTTCTCGCAGACCATCAGCCTATTTGACTTGAGCACAGACCTATATTTGGTTAGAGCAGCCTTGACTACTGTCCAACACGAGGTGCAAACAGAGCAAAGCCAACCAGCTGAACTTCATCAGCAGAGCACGCTGCTCACGGTCCTCACAAAACCTCCTCTCAAAACTACAAAGAGAAAACCCAAACAAAATACATTTACACGAATTCTGATGTTAAAAAGAGTCACTGCACGAAGCCAAGCTTTACATTAATTAGACTGACACATGATACCAGCTCTGGATTTGCATTTACTCCTGTGAGAAGGAGCAAATCTGCACTGTTCTACACATGTTTGTTTACACGCAAGCAGTAAAAGCATGTATGCTGTTCAAAACACACCAATGCATACGCAGAGCTCAGCAGAGCTGGGCAGACATCTAGCTCAGGGAGCAGCTTTTCTATTTTAAATAATGGGGAGAGAAACATTTTGACAAGTGCACAGTCTGTACTGCAAACTGGCTTAAGTTACCTCTCAGGTAACACAGGTCCCTGCAGGAGTCCAGCTGGAGTTCTACATGCAAATGTAGATGCTAGCTTTCCCTGCAGCCTTGCTAATTTACCTCCATCCTGACTCAAGTGTCGGTCACGCGACCAGTTTTGCTCTCCTCTCTAAACAGCCCTGCTGATGTTCTTCAGTTCCTGCATGGCACAGCAGTCAGGCTCAGTGCATCAGCACCCCCAGAGCTCTGACCAGCAGCACTGACGCACAGCTGTCAGCTGAGCTCAATGTAAAACTTGCTCAGATTCCCAGCATGCTCACCCAGGCCCACCACCAGTAATTTTTAACTGCTTCTCATCCACTCTCAGCCTTTCTGCAGCACTTACATGACTTGCTTCTCCTGCACAGCTCCCAGAGAAATGCTGCGGTGCACCGGCTTTGCCAGAGAAGGTCCATCTCCAGCCACGAGGGGATCGGGCACCAGCAGCCCATTCAGGTCTCCGTTATAGGAACTTGATGGTCTCTGGTTCTCATTCACCGAACCTAGGAAAAAGCACAACCAACCATGCACAAAATCCATTTTAAAAGAAATACTGCTGCATGAAACACACTCCCTCCTGGTGATTTCAGTCAGAATCTGCTGATCTGTCAGGTAGAGAGTACTGAGTTGGCTCAGAAAAGGAAGACTTCCCATCTAAGGAACTTGTATAAAAGGCTGAAGTCATAGTGCTTGTCTTACATGAGGAATCCCAGCAGACCAGAGAGACCAATAAATGGGATCAGGGAGTTTATGAGGTTCAAGATGACATTCTTGCATCAGAAGGGTTAAGATAACAATTCAGATTTACTGAATCTCATATTTACATTCCAGGCCAATGGATGCGTTATTTCTAACTGCAGTGCGTTCCCACTCCTCAGAGAGCTCTCTGCAGTCCAGAAGGACATGCAGCAGTGCATACAGCACTTGGGGCCAGCTGGAGATAATGCTTTCCAAAACCGTTCTCTAAGATGTGACCTCAAAGGCCAGAGGTGTTCTAGCAACTGAGCTACAAAACCACGCAGCTGTGCCTACGGGATTCCCACAGCCGTCCCTTGGTTTGCTCAGCATGTGGAAGTTCACAGCACTCAAGTTTAGGACGAAGCAACCACTTATTCAGAGCTTCATCTCTGCTTTGAGGGGTGTACGTGTCCTGCCTCCACACCTTTAGCCGAGGACAAGTTGCCTGGCAGCCTCCACGTCCCCCGAATAGCTGACCATCCCCACAGGAGAGCAAGCTCACTCCACCAGTGCCTACATGCGACTGCACAGAAGTCAAAGCCACCTGTCTGGGGAACATCCACACTGAAAGACTGAAATCCCAGGGCCTGTTGCCAGGTAACGAGTGCTGCACAGCTCCTGTGAGACGGCAGCTCGCAGGACTGTGAGCCCCACTGCTGCTGCCACACACAGCACACCTAAACCAGGGGCAGGAGGTGGCTCCCTGGAAAGTAAGGCAAGCTTCCTATTACCAAACAGCCTTAACGGCATTAATGCATCGGCACGAGTGCTGCTGCCTACAGCCATAGCTGCAACTATTACTCGCTTGCTGGCGAATAATTTAATTATTTAAAACTTGCCTGGTGATGAAGAACAAGGTCAATAAATCAACAACTATGCTATGGACACAGCAAGCCCGTGCAGCTCCAGGGCAACCCGGCACAGAGACGCCTGTTTACTGTCCTGTGTGAATAGGACAGCAGCACAGCCACACAGCATGAGGTCACAGAACACAGCCCTGTAAGCAGCCAGCACCCACGTTGCACTTGCTGCTGCAGATGAGGACTGTTACAGCACACTGGTAGGTGCAGTACACTTCCATCAGCTGCAATTTATCCTTTCCAGCCAAAAGCAAGAAAGTAATCACTATGGAAAAGCATCCAGGCCAACAGAGAAAGATGATACGTGCTTTGCTCTATTTGCAGCAACAGGAATGGCTCACGTCAGTGTTTACGGACAGCAGGGCGGTGACATCAGCTCCAGGGGAAGGGAAGAAGGAAACGCTCCCTGGAGGCTGATGGGCACCACAGTGGGACACCGAAGCTGGGGAATGTGCTCAGCCCCTTGCCCTGCTCTAGTGGGAGCCAGGCCAGCACAACCCTGAAGGCACAAGAAAAGGGAAGAGATTCAGTGTCCAGCAGGTATGTGGACAAAAACAAATGTTAACACAACAAATAGGAGAAACCCCTGTCAGGAATGACTGTTCAGAGTTGCCTGCAGCTAGCATGGCAAAACTTCATTGTGGTAATAGGCTTGGAAAGCAGCTACACTCCACATGACATCAAAATGTGTAAATGAAACAGAGAATCAGAAAGTGGAAGTAGAGAGAATTTTGGCAGCTTCTCTCCAGATAACACTAGCCCTGCACATGCAGCTCACAGGGCTGCTCCTATTCTCTGTCCGGGGCCTCAAAAGCTTCCCCTTCCTCTGACATCCATGTGGGAGGATCAGAGGCTTTCAGCTACCAAACAAGCTTTTTACTTTATTCTGCCCAGTTCTTCCACGTCTGAGTGCTACTACTTGGGCAGTGCTTCCCGCTGAGAACAACTGCAGGTCCGTGATTGATTTGCCATCTGTTTGCTCCTCCTCCTCTCAACTGTTTTCCTATGCAGTAGAGCTCACAGAAGAGGAGAATGAGAGGCAAAGGACAGGAATGGATACGAATGAAGAAAAATAGAAAGAAATAAACCATCCTCAGAAAGTAATTCCTTTGCTTCTGCCAGCAAGAGAAGTTGATTCAGGAGGAAGTTATGGTTCTTCTGAGGTGACAAATTCATCCACGTCCCAACAATGAGACATTCTTTCAGTTCGTGAACCGCTTACGAAACAAGAGTTCCCCATCACCAAACCGAGTTCTGCTTTCGGAAAGGAAAAATGTATTTTCTTATAGTATAAGAAATACAATTTGGGATCACCTACATGTCTCAGAAACAAGAGAAACTTCAAACGATTAGAGGTTTTCTTTGGCTAATAATGAAACTGGGTGAGGGAGGAGACTGTCCCCCTCTGCTCTGCCCTCATGAGGTCCCATCTGGAGTACTGTGTCCAAGCCTGGGGCCCCGAGCGCAGCTCAAGAAGGATGTGGAGCTGTTGGAGCAGGAGCAGAGGCCATGGAGACCCTTAGAGGGATGGAGCACCTCTCCTATGAAGAAAGGCAAAGTAGGCTGGGCTTGTTCATACTGGAGAAGGCTCTGGGGAGACTTCAATGCGTCCTCTGTGCACTTAAAAGGAATTCATAAAAAAAGATAGAAGTGACTTCTTACATAGTCTGATAGTTGTAGGACAAGGGAGAACGAATAGCTTCAAACTAAAAGAGGGGGTATATAGGTTAGATGTTTGGAAAAAATTATTTACTCAGAGAGAGGTGAGACCCTGGCACTGCTGCTGCTGCAGGTGCCCCATCGCTGGTGGCGCTCAGGGCCACAGATTTTGGACACCTGAGCTATGGGAGGCTTTAAGGTCCCTTCCAACCCAGCTGTTCTATGAAGCTGTCTTTCTGTAGGTTTGCTCCATCACAGCCCCACCTCACCTCACACAACCCCACACCAACCTCTGGGCCTCGTGGCTGCTCTGAAGCTCAGTCATAGGTTCATCAAAGTTGGAAAAGACCTCTCAGATCCCCAACCCCACGCCAGCCCACCCCACCATGCCCACTGCCCACCTCTCTCAGTGCCACATCCCCACAGCTCTGGGACACCTCCAGGGGTGGTGCCTCCTCCTGGGCAGCTGTGTCACTGCCTCACAGAAGGAGTTCATCCCAATACCCAACCTAACCCTCAACGTGAGGCCATCGCTCTCACCCTATCACTGTTACCCGGGAGCAGAGGCTGACCCCAAACTCCCCACAACCTCCTGTCAGGGGCTGCAGAGCCACGAGCTCTCCCCTGAGCTCCTCTTCTCCACACTGACCCACCCCACTCCCCCAGCCGCTCCCACAGCGCCGTGCTCAGACCCCTCACAGCTCCGC
>PPHD01003449.1:16820-31469 GCA_002909625.1 Bambusicola thoracicus | reverse complement strand
TTATTGCTCAGACAGCACTGCAAGATATCGTTTTCCTTCAGACCACGTTAGCTTTATCCCCTCTCCCCACTGCCCGGTAACCCGAGCCCTTTCCCCGCATTTGCTCTGTTTGTTTGATTTTCATTTTTCTGCTTCCCTGTCCTCTCAGTGCGCGGGGTTGGAGAGGCCGACGAACAGGTGATGAACATTTGCCACTCGTGCTCTGCTCCAAAGGGGGAGGGAGAAAAGAAACACACTTCCCAGAGCTAAGAACCCTTCGAGGCACTTTCAAAATCAAGCCCCCCGTGCTCTCTCTGTGCACAGATTCCCCAGCTTCTACCACGCTGACTTGCACTGACATTCCGCAGACAACCGCACCAGGGAAGCCCTGCCGATAGGCTGGCAGAGCGAGCTGCCGAGAAGCACAGCCAGGGCCTTCAGCTGCATAACTGCACCAGCTGTGACCTCAGCCCCAGGATGCTCGGGAGAGGTTTTGCTTTCCCAGCCCGTTCCTGTTCTGCTGCCGCGGGCCGGCTGCCTCCTGGGGACCTTCTTTTCAACGAGATGATGCCCGCTCACGTGTGGAAGGGCAGAGTTTGACACTGGGGTTTGCTATGCTGGAAGTGCTCTGTGTGATTTGTGTCAGGATGTTATCCTGTGTAAATCACCAGATTTTGGTTCATTTTTGCCAATATTACACTAGTTCCTGCCTGACTTCTTTTCTTCTGCTGCAAAAGGATTTTACTAAATGAAGAAGTCCTTCTGAGGTTTTTGTTTTCTTTTTTTTCGTAAACTAACATAACTGACCTTTTTTTTTACTCTTACAAAGCCAGTGCTCCACACAGCAGCACACACAGAGAACAGACACAACTGGGAACATCTTAAACTTCCATGACTGAGGTCAGACAAGAATGAAAGTGAACTGTTCTGTGGAAGCAAATGCAAAAATTAAACCACCAGAAATGAAAGGGCAAGCAGAACTGAGCTGCAAATCCCTTCCGGTTTATTCATGTGAGATGGTATTACTGCAAATTACATAGGAGAAAAATAATTATGTGGATTTTTTTTTAAATCAGAGTGTTCTTGCAAAGATAAAGGATTTTACTCCTTCAGAGTAACAAAGTTTCCATCAACGCAATTTGGGAGAATACAGTTTCTGTGAGTTAGGAGTTCTGCTATGGCTGCTGTGAGTACTGCAGAGCAGCAGAGCCCCGCAGGTCTCCTAACTCCAGCTTTGGTGCTGACAAAACCCCAGCCCAGCAGATGCAGTCTTAGCTTTACCATGGCCTTCTGGAGACAGTGTAAACCCTGAGAGTGAAAAAATGCTTCCTGCAGCACACTTCCTGCTTCTTCTGCAGGAACAGCACAGACCAGTTTGCTTCAGACACTGTGTCCTTATCGGGATCTATGGTGGATTAAACCCTTTAAAGGAGCACACAGAAGTTTAGGAAAAGGCGTCCACTGGTCATGCTGAATCTCCTCTGGTGCTGTGTGTGCGCAGTTAGATAAATACCTTTCACAGTTGTTGAAGGGTAATAGTAAATGAGGTGATTTTAAAAGTGTAAGAAGAGCGCAAAACTCTATTCTGCTTTGTTGGACATCACCATGATTTTGGACATTTGTTACTGAACGTGGCTTTTCAAGAGAAATTTGTGACTCAACAGAGTATTGCAAATGCACATGAAGCTGGATGTCTGCTTGAAGCATGCCATTATTTTAATTCAGGTATGCACACCAAGTAATTGTACATGGAAACAGCTACTTGGGAAAATTTGCCTTTCCTTTTACATGTGCAGACACCTGGGAGAAATCAGGAGAGCTCAGCATGAATCCATGCTCTCCTCATTCCCTACATGTGCCAACACCAGCATGACCTCTGGCTCTGTCCCCTGCTATGGATCCCCAGACAGAACCATCTCTGAAGCACAGGGGGTCCAGCTGCTGGTGCCGAGCCATGTCAGCGTGCTGGCAGCCCCGTGCCCCTCCTTTCAGTCCTGCAGCATCTTTCCTTCAGCCCCACCGTGCCGCCTTCCCTCAGACTCAATTTCAGTGCTGCCCCTTTTTCTGCTACTTGTTCAACCTGTGCACAAAGGCACAGAGAAGAAAGGAAACACAGGATGTGTCTTTCTGGTTTTGTCAAGAGGATATATATAATTTTTTTAGAAGTTACAGTGAATATAGATAGACAAGGGAAAGAGCAAGTCTGCATATGTGCCGTGAGTTACAGGAATATCTCAATAGGCATTTTACTATACTCTCAATTTCCCTACCCCAGCAACATGCTGACAAATCAAGAACTGCCATCCTATATACAGTACTCCAGCTGTCAGCCTTAAGCAGTGCCTCTCCTTGCCAGAGTACAGCCTTTCCTTTGTTTCAGCTTTGGAAATAAAATCACAATTTGTAAAATAAAAGGAAGAGAATTCCTTTGCTATGGCAGGGAAGTCACTAATCCGCTCTCTCATGCAGATATTTTAAAGGTTCATAACTGCATTAACTGCTCTGAACAAGAAGCCACGTACTGCATGATAATGGATTTGTAGTAACAGCATGCCCTGTATTTAGTATAATAATGACCAGTTACATAAAGTCTACAGACTCACTATACTACCCCAGGCAGCTATTACTTAATTATATAAATATTTTCATTGATTCTAATTATTTTTAGTAAGAAACATTTGTAATCTGAGCAGTCTTTGTTTCTACTTGTCCATTTTTCAAAGGAGAAAAAATATTTGAAAATAGCAGGGAGAGCTGTGCGCTATGTGGATGTCCTAGGCTTTTATGTCATGCATCTTAGCAACAGGAATAGGCCAAAAGTAGTGTAAGCATTTTGGGGTCTTTGAGAATTGCTTTGTGTGGGAGTGAGTGACTTACAGAGGCAAAACCCTACCTGCATAGGTAGCACAAGTCTTTCTTACAACAGTCCACAATTTAATTAAATGCCATAGCTGGCCATTAGAACAGCAGAACCACTGACGTATGCTGGTACAAGTACATTATACAAAACAGTAGGCTTCTTCATACCCATTTTATAAATGAAGAAACTGGGCCTTGGAGACGTCCAGTATTATCCCCAAAATACTACAAGTCTGAGCCACAGCTACTGCACTGAGTGCATAAATCCTGTAGAGAATACCATACGATACCCATACAACGTCTAATGAACCAAAACCACGGACTCTCAACAATTAGCCAAAGGAGGAGCAGATCTGGAAGATGCAGTATAGTGCAACTAGCTAGGGCTACTTGTCTTTAGGTATTTCCAAACATAACCTTTTTGTCACCATGACAAAAATGAAGAAAATAGTTTTTTGTCCTTTTCTCTTCTCTTGAAAAATTCAAGGAGTGGCTTTGCTCCTCATCTGGGACTTCTGGCTAAAAGAGCAGCCTGGTTGGAATTTCTGTGCAGTAGCCTCAGATGAGTTTTCATACATCCCCAATTCCAGGGATCTGTATGGTGGATGTGGAGATCTTGTACTGCTTTTCTTGGAAATGTTGGCTTTATTGAGCACGCGATATAAGGTTGATTCACACATGTGCAATAAGTTTGATGCATCCCGGATACATCAGGTTTATTCTACATGCCATTACACAGCACATGTGCATGTATTTCTGTCCAGGAAATCCCAGACAGAAGTGTAGCAGCACCAGATTAGCTCTTCATAGCCAGGGAAGGACTGAGTGGATTAGGGACTCACTGGCTGTGAGGAATATATTGACTCTTGGCTTTGGAGACAGTACTTATGCAAAATCCCAAGGGAAAGTATGGGAAATTTCCATCTCAGAAATCTTAACGAATCAGCTCCATTTCCCCTGATTCACTGCTGTGAATCTAAATTCCATTTTAGGACTGAATTTATCCAAACTGCTTTTCATCCTGCGATGCTCTGGAAGTCCCAGGCTGACTCTATTTACTTGACTGCACTGCACAACCAGGAGCTCAGCTTGGGCCTCTGCTGTCAGGTAGAGGATCTCAATCCGAACTCTTTGGTTTTGTTCTTGGTTTTGGTTTTTATTTAAAAATTAAAAAAAAAAAAAAAAAGGAGAAAGAAGAATCCTAATCAGATGGAATGCTGGAGATGCTCATCTGGGGCTCTCACTGCTTACAAGCCAAAGACAATTAGGAAAAGACCATGATTAAAAAAAAATCTCTGAAACTGCTCCTTTAGCTTGCAGGAACCACTCATTCATAATGCTAAAACAGGACATAACAGAACCAAAATGTTTCTTAATCCAAGAACAAAGCCAGTTTGTATAAGAAATGAAATGAATGAAGTCAATGAATATGACCGTAATATAATGCAAAGTAATAAAAAATAATAAGCAAAATTGCATGGCAATAGTAGGAAATCGCTAGGGAAAATGTCTACCGCCCCAAGACTTTAGTTGGAACGAATTCCTAGAATCTCAAATGCTAATTTAAAACTGCTTCATTGCAGATTTATTTTGAATATCATATCTTGTAAATAGACAAAGAGGAAGCAACACTAAAGTGCTGTGTTATATACACTCATGCTAATCAAGGTCAGCTGTCTCCATAGACCGAGAAGTGCTCAGATGCACTGCATTCCACTGGTTCACTTGTAGAATTTTCTTTCCCTGTATCTTTTAATTTGCTAAATGATTTGAGACAAACCAAAGCACCTACATTTAATTAGCTTTATAAATCAAAGTTGACAATTCTTTAGTAACCTGTATTATTTCCCAGCGTGGCAAGCTAGGAAAAATGCAGACAAATTTATTTATTGACCTGTTGTGTTTTGCAAGGACAGCCAATGTTATATTGATCCAGCTATCAAAAATACTGGAGCAGGGGCAATAGCATCCAAGTGGCAGTGTCTCCGCATGATCTCTCTGTACTCCTCTCCCCTGTGATATCCCCATCCCTTATGAATATGCAAATGTCCCCATCCCCCAGCCAGGCACCCACTGGGCTCTTCCTTGCAGGAAGGCTCTTTATTGTTAGAAATTAAACCGAGAAGAGACCTTCAAATTTAGTCGGTGTATAGTTTGCTTCTTTCATCAGAAGTGATCATTAGTAACTGCTGTCGCAACTTTAATTATATCTTCAGTAACAGCTCCCCACCCCCAGCACTTTCTGTAAACCTTCCTTTGTATCACCCAGGAATCTGATCCTGCAATCCTTCATGTGAAACCCCTATTGAAGTCAATGGGGTTGACTCCCGATTTCCTCAGGTCTCACTTCTGCAGTACATGCGCTGAAGGCGCAAGCCTTACATTTCCGATGCTTAGAAGTAAGAATGTGCAGAAGTCCTTGTGAGATCAGCATTTCCATTTTTAGTTCACAGCAAAATGAAAAAAAAATGAAGACTTCGGTATCTGACCTATTGGGATACCTCACTTGACAATCGCTCACGGGTTGGGGTGACAAGGTCACGTTCCTTATTCTTTATTCATTTAACCGTTTTATAATTATAAGTAGCAATGGAAAGCAAGCAATCTCCGCAGTTAATAATCTCCCTGGACCCCAGGGTACAGCTCTGCAAAATGAAGGAAACAGTGGGAAAAAGTTAAAAATCTTTTCCCATAATCTACTGTGATCATGAAAAGAAAAAACGTATCTTTGGAAATGAATGTTCATTCATATTTCTAGCAGAACCCACCATGAATGTAGAAGTCCGCTGAAAAGATAGAGAGGACATTGAAAATAGGTCTGGAATATGATTATACAGTTGATGCTTTCTTTTTCCCATGTGCATTTTTATGCAAATATTGTTAGTTTCACCACCTCCAGTGAGCCTTAATTCCCACTGAGGCCTGTGAGAGCTGAAGATCTTCATCATCACACCATTATTTTATATATTAAAACATGGCTGAGGACAGGAGGTTAGGCTTTCATAATTGCAGTGTGCTGCTGGTGCTCCGCACGCATCTGTTTGTGTCGCAGTGACAAAGGCCACAAGCCAAGAAATCACTTTCGCACATGCTCACGTCCATCCCTCATCATGACCACATTTAAGTGCATGACCAGCTTTAAGTATTACCTTGTGCATGTTGTTAACCACATGCTTAAGTGTGGTCTCAAATAGGGATGCATTCCTGAATTCAAAGCAATCAATCAAAATAGCTGCAGGTGAAAATTCTTCATACATGCTTTGTGTGTATGTCATGAAATATGTGTGGCCCTACAAGTGCAGACCTGCGCTGCCCCTGCTTTCCGGAAAAAAATCATGATGTGTAATGAGGCCTAAAGGCTCCCTCTGCAAAATCAGGGTATTTTTGCTGCTCAGAAAGAAAGCCAGCAATTAAAAAACAACAAACAAACAAAATTAAACCCACCAGCATTTCAAATACATACAGTTCTGTATTTTAAATTCGGATATTATTTGCAAATGTTTCCCGAAGAGGCTTGCTTCAGAGCAAAACGTCAGTTTTAGAAGGTAGAGTGTTTGAATAACCTTGTAGTTAGAAAATAAACAAAGTTAGTAAAAATAGCGACACGAGCGCCATGCTGGGCACGCAGATGGATAATATTGTGTTTTTCTTTCTGAATGTCTTTTGTCTTAAAGCCGGTGTGAAATCGAGAAGAGGGCCCCACATGATTGATCACCGCACGCATCAGAAGGAAATGATTCACCACAACACTGCAACCGAAACTGCTTCAACACCTGATTGCAAACTTCGCGCTGGGGGACTAATTAACTGCTCTACCTGCTCCAGGATTTCGGTAACACACAGAACGCCTCATCTCCTCCAATTCCAGCTGTGAATGCTGACTGCTCCGATGCGTTATCACCGGTGGGAATGCGCAGGGTGCTGAGAAGTGCGGGGAGCAGTTGAGAAAATAAAAACATTTTGAATGATAATAACGCATTCCTTCTAATTCTTACTCCATGAAGACATTTTTTCCAACCAGTGTAAGTGCAGCAGGGTTTCAGTACATGCCTAACGTCACTTCTTGTCTCATGATCAGAGCACATTCGGCTTCAGGGTTTCCCTGTTTTTTCCATGAACTTTGGAACTTCAGGCATTACAGCAACATTTGTGAAACATTTTCCGAATTGGCAATATTAAGAACAGAAGGGTCATATTGTCTGAATTTAGATATAAAGCAGTACATGGAATCTCATCCAGCTACCCGTGCACTTCACTCATAACTAAGCCAATGTCTCAGGAGATTTATCATCAGAAATACAAGTTTACAGTCTGCAAATGGCGGGAATGTCCTCCTAACAAAGCACCTACACAGTGCTTACAAGCAGTGGCAGAATGCCTGGTGGGGTCATTTTTTAGGGGAAAAAAATCTATTAGAATCCTTTTTTTTTTTTTTTTTTTGCCAGTCTTTATATAACTGCAACTTAATGTGTGAAAATATGGACTTTCATACCCAGTGCCCATCAGTTTGCTGTCCTTTTTTTGCTACATGGACAGCATCGGTCGTTTTGACAAATAAAATTTTTCTTGCATTTCCCCTCTTCTCCTGTCCTCCAATTAAATTCAAATGATATTTACAAATGTGGCTTCCAGGAAGAAATATAGACAGGCCATAGAAAAGGAAGCCCTAAAACGTGGCAAGAGGGAGGAATCAACTGGCAAGAGCGGAGTATGATTTATCCTCTGTTCTCATTTTCTCCGTGATCCCCACACTTTGCCCTGGCGAGCCGGAGGACTTGGTTAGCTCTTTGGGAAGGCAACATAAGAAGCCATAAGTGCAGTGTCACAGCAACATTGATTTGATGCTCCCAAAATAACCATGCAAGAATCTGCATTACGTTCACAGCTCTCACTGCTGGCAAAGTTCGTTAAGCACCTCTAATAAGGACAGGTACACTTCTCGCTCATCCCATTTTATTTTCCTTTCACTTTAAATGCCTGGTAATTCTGCGAGCAGACTGAGCTCTAATCACTTACACAAGTATGTCTCTGAGGGATGATTGGGGTAAAAGATTCCTTTTAAACTGCCCTATACATAACGGTGTACCAACCCATCGCCCTGACAACTGATCAGGATTGAAACAAACTGAAAATGGTCATTTGCACACACACAGCTGTGGCAGGCAGAACTTCAAGGCCTTCCCACCGCCTCTCTCACATGCCTTCCTTATCTCTGCATTAAAACGTATGGAAAGTGGCAGGCGTGAGGAGTGCAGGAGACTCAATACACAGCTGCAGGATTTAAACCTATGATGACCAGCACTCTCCCAGCCTTGCTAAGACAAATTACATATTGCATTGCAAATTCATCTCGACTTCTGAAGGTGTTTTCCTCTAAGCACGCATATGCATATTTTTAATGTAAATGAGAATTTCAGGACTAAAACAAGGTTTGCTGTGTATTTTGCCTTGTGAATTTGCAACTATCCTGAGCTCAGCAGCAAACTGCTAATTTCATACTTAGCAAATTCATTTTATATGTGCAGACAGTTGGCAATTTCATCTCTGCATGTTTCCAATAGTAATCAGAAAAACACTTCCTGTTCACAGTGTCTCATCAAGACAGACAACGTCTGCATCTAAGGTAGAGTTTCTCCAGATTTCTTTGGCAGTCAAACTTAAGATTTTGGGTTATACTTTCCACTTAATTGCAATCAGACACCAAATTTCTGCTGGTGTTAATTCTGATGATCTGACAAAATAAAAAAAAATAAAAAATACAAAACAATATAGCACTTATGAAAACATCACAGCCCTAAGAAATAGAGTTTTTTCTCCTTAAATATACAAGGAAGAAATGCCTGCTAAGCTGATCAAGCAGCGAGCAGCTTTGCCTGAGCACAGCGGCAGAGGCAGTGATGAAGCAGCACACTGCAGGCTACCTGCCCAGCACTGCGGCCTTTGGGGGCTTGCAGCTGCAGGCAGTGGGCTAGCAGGACCAGGGGACCATTTGTAATCAACATCCGTCCAAGTTGTGCTATGTTTTTTCCCTGGCAGTCCTGGTAGGTATACTATTGCACAAACACTATGACTCAGATGCAAAAACAAAGCAAAACTTGCCATCCTACAGCTTAGTAGGTAATGGCACTAAGCAAAAGGGATACCTTGGCCAAAAGCTCATGTGCAGCTACTAGATAAAATACATACATTCACAAATTTACAAACATGGCTAAGTATTAATCTTCCCTACAGTAAATCCCAAGTAGTGAAAATCACACAGATTGATGGAAACACCAGAATGGCTCACTGCTCTTAGCTGACCTCAGAGACAGCTGGGATAGGCACAGCATCCACACTGTGAATTTCTGTGCCAGTTTTGCTGAGAGCATTAGGTGGACTCACCGTATTTTGGGGGTCCCCAAATCAGTATCTGAAATCTATGGCTGCCAATGCTGCAGTGATACAATACAGTTTCTGGGGGCACGTCCCCGGTTGTGCCCTTGGATTCCCATCCCTGCACCCTCCCCACAGCCACAGGCGGTGCCCAAGCCCTGCTGTGGGGACAGTGCCCATGGGCACCCAGCAGCACCCCCGGCCTCAGGGGCCCATCAGGCAGCCCTTCCTGGGGCCACCACCCGCTCTCTGTGCCCCCGCCAGCTCTCAGGGACAAGTGGCTTTTTTGCAACCTCTCAGGCACGGCCACGGAGAGCTCTCTGCATCTTTACGTAGGCGTATTTCGGGGCAGAGCAAAACTCTTCAGGTACTGGGCTAAATCTGTCACTCACCCAAACTCGGCCACGGTAAGATAAATGTGAGCAAAACCTAAAGAGTTTTTCAAAGACGTGAAATTTTCACTGAGGGAAGTGCAGCCACTGTGGGAGTCAAAGAAGGCAGCCCATAAATAACATGCAAAAACTCAGTACAGGCGCAGAGGAAACGTGAGGTGAGCGCAGTGCAGTCTGTCAGTTACGTACTAATGGGGTGCATGGCTGTACTGTGAGCCCGCTTCCCTGCCTGTGCTGAGCGAGCCTCCTGCGCCCAGCTAACAGCACTGTGCTGAGATGAATGTGGAGTGTGACCCCAGGAAAATGGGGAACCACAAATGAAGGCCGCTGTGTATCAAAGTGTTCCACGCGCATGCAAAGCAGAATGGACAGAGAGAACAAAACTGCAAAAGGAGGATGGAGTAAATATGTGTACAGTTATTTACACTGCTTATTGGAGAAGCGTGGCAGGGCCAATAGCTTTTTTCTTATTTATGAATAAGAGAGCAAAGAATAGTTTTGTCAGTCCATTTCTCACGTGAACATTTTATTGTTACCAATATCTAACTACGATTACGAGGACTTAAACTTCCCAAATCAGAAAAAAAAAAAAAATTTCAGAAAGGAAAGAAGGAATTTGTTGTGCCTATTTGTTATCAACTCCATTATCGAGCATAGTTACAATTCAGCCAAATGAGAACATGAATCAGTGGCGTGGCTCAGAACCACTTCCTTGGTGGGGAAATGCCTGCAGGAGGCTGCACACCCACTGCCCTGCTACATCCCACAGGGCGACTGTGTGCCCCTCAGACAGTACCACTAAGGCAGGCTGCCATTAAACACAGTTATATGACCCCTATCCAAGAATTTCACTGCACATTTGTAAGGATTCACTTATTAAGCACTGCAATTAAATTCCATATTTGCGGGAACTGAAGATGTAAAAACAGATACAACTGAGCCGTTCAGAATGGGCCCGCAGCCAATAACAGCGGCTGGGCCTCCTGATGCTCACAGCAAATATTCTAGCACAGAATTTCAATTCTTTTGTACCCAATTTTTTGAATATTTTCATTCCATGTCTTTATCGTATAAATAATAATTCAGAGACAACAGAAGCGATGCTCTGTGTCACCTCCAGCAATGCCACGAGCACTGGGAATACTGTTCTGTTGGTTGTGTGGGATTTCTTGTTACAGTTCAGGTCTGGGGGACGGAGATGTTCTCTTTTGTTTCCATGAGAACCGTAAGTTCATCCTCTCTTTCTTTCTTTTCTCTCTCTCTCTCTTTTAGCCTCCCCGAATTAAAACAAGAGCTTGAAAATAAGAGCTGAGGACACCAAACGTCGCAGAAATCAGAGAGAAATAAAACGGACCCCTGGTTTTAAAAGCGAAGGCTTGAAGTGAGCCGTGTGATTCTGCGTGCAGTGCTGCTGTTTGGCAGCTAGGCAGGAGCATGCTCAGTGTTTCCACTGTGTTCTGTCCGTTACAGTCAGCAGGTGTAGGCTGGAAGAGGAGAAAAATGCGCCTGCTTGAAACTCGTGCTGTCAGAACCTTCGGTTGGATAATCAAAGGCAGAGTCCTTCCCTCAGAAGAAGACTTACACACCATGGCAAACTGCTTTGGCTGAAGACATCGGAGTGTTATATGTATGTTTTCCCTCTCCAAATATAATTTCCACTGGAAAGCTGAATGTAACGACACCGCTCATACAGACAAGTTTGCACCACAGCTGTTCCTTTCTTTTTATCTAAATAAAGCAGAGCAAGACTCCGAGTTGGTATTTTGACACAACCCATCTCATCGTTGTGTACGGAGTGAGATTTTCCTCAATAAACAAACCTCCTCTCGCCTCCTTCATTATCTCTGGTATCATTTATGGATCAGCATGTTTCTATTAACTGCTTCTGAATATTCTTTTCCTCCTCTGCAAAACGCTCTGTTGACTTCAAATTGAGACAAACTCAAACGCATCTAGGTAGCATGTTAGTAGCAACCAGGTTGCTTTAGATTACCCATAATACTATTTGTATGTGCTTATGTACACACACGTATGTGTGCTTGTTTAAGGAAACTGATTTAGTAAAGCAGCACTTGATCTGGCACTATGAGTCAGCTGTAATATTCCTATTGACTTCGCTGAGCTTTGGATTGCATCTGTACTATTCCAGGAACGACGAAGCTCTCTAGCAAGGCCAAGCCTAAGAGCTACTGCCCGACTTAAATACATGGGTGAGCATGTACAAAATGGCATATAATCAAGCTTGAGCACAGCTAAGCACAATCCAGGGTTGCTGTGAGAACACGTGGAGGTAAGTCTGACCATAATAGGTATATCAGAAGAGAAGTAAAGCAGCTTCCAGTCAGCAGGCCCACCTGGAGCATGCTTCTGTGGGAAGCTGGGAGGTGACTTGGGCAGAATGGCCACCAGATTGCTTCTGTTCAATGGGGAAGAGGCGAAGGCACGGCCCAACGCCCCCCAGCTCTGTGGTGCCCAGGAGTGGACTTCTGCTCCTCACTTATAGGGATGTTTCAGTCCACTGTAATTAGATTCCATGGATTTAATCCCCTGGGAATGTAGCAATTACCATATACCTGACAAGTGCTAAATGCTGCATTCCGAGGGGATTATCACCTCTGGCTGAACAGAGAAAAAAGGGGAGGGGAAGAGAAATTTCCACTTCCCCACGGGGTGGGGAGTATGATGAAAACTGCCTGCTTTGCTGCAGCTGCCGGGCCTGTGGGGCTGGAGGGGGAGCTGGGCATCGCGAGAAGGCGTTCCTGGGGAGGACCAGGCAACGTGTTTGTCTGTAATACAAAGAATATGGGTAATGCTGTGCACGTGGGTCGCTCTTCTCTGTTCTCGTGGTGCTTGCTCCAGCTGGCGTGTGTTTATAGAGGGATTTTTATTAATACTGTTATTACAGAGAGCAAATACACTGCAGAGTAAGTGCGATTATGACAATTGGTCTAATAGACTTCAGAAATAAGTGAGCTGAAATGAAAATCATATGAACAAAATGTAACATTGGCAAAGAAGAAGCGTTTGTACAGTGTTTTTTCACCCTGCGATGAACAGTTTACTACAGCTTGTTAAAAAGCATAGAGCTCATATAAAGCTCCCCTCATTTTCTTGCACTATCTTATCTCCATTATTTACAGGATTCACAGTGATGTTGCGAGAGCATAATTCACTGCCGATAAACTACTTGGGCTCATTAGATAAAAGGCACAGTTTAACGGCACGATAATAAGCAGTGAGGATACGCAGCGCCCCTAAATGCCAGCCTGCACTCTGCTGGGGCTGCAGCCCGTTCCAGGGGTAGCTCCCGTCCGCTGCAAGCAGCACTGCTACAGTTAAATGCGTAAGATAGTAAAGGCATAGAATGTATGTGTGTATATGCTGCTGTTGAGAAGCAAGAGGGAAAAAAGAACAATGAAAGCCAAACTGCTTAAGCAATGGGTGAGGGTCAATAGAGACAGTGACAGCAGCTGCTGGGGTCCTGACAGCGGGCAGGGGAAGCACTGCTGTCACACTAACTACATCCATTTATGACGCTGTCAGTCATATAAATCTAGTGAGGCTTTATCTATTTTATTGCACATAGTGAAATTCATTAACATAGGTATAATGAATCTGCGCCAGTACTAAAACTTCTGCGGAGTACTGTGGGTGGCACCTTGGAAGCCCAGCAGCAGAGGACACCAGATAATGGTTTTGCGCTATATGGGATATGTGCTATATAGCATATATCCCATACAGAGCTGCATGTAAGTCCAGCTCTGCACATACAGATGCATATATGCCAGGGCCATATACAGATGCTGAAACAGTACTTCGAAGACTTCAGGATGGCAAACTAAACTTTCTGTTTGTGTTCTGTGAAGGTGAAGTTCACTTGTAGATGTACTCAGGGCCGTAAAGGGTTCGTAATGTGACACCATCTGCGTTCTTCATCACATGCAGATCCATTGTATGACTGAAATAAATCCAGCACAGGGTGTGGTGTCTGTGCATTTCCTAACTCATTAGCAAGACCTTTAAGATTACTCCTGTCTTTCAGCAGCGCGATAACCCCGTTTAAATAAACAAAAAGAAAATACTTATCATTGGCTAATAATAAGTTACCTCAATTTCTTGAACATCTCCCCTACTAGCACAAATCCCTTGACAGCAGCAGCAGGGTGTGCTTCTGAGTTCTTGTAGTTCTTCTGAAAATTGGATTCAGAGGTGCGAATATATCGCTGTTAATATTCCCAGCGGCCTCTCCCTGTTCCCTATGCGCTGGGTTACACACAGTAACTCCTCTCAGTCAGACCCTACCACATCCCTCCACTCAGGACAGATTCCAGGCATCGATAAGGCACGCAGTTGCCAAAAGCAATGGGAGGGAATGGGACACCACACAGGAAAAACAGTCACGCTGTGCCAGACCAAGCGGAGGACCGTCCGTGCCGCTCCACCCCAGGAGCGATGGGGTGCGAACGTGGTGACATCGCTGCTGGCAGCGTCACTCCTCACCCTGGTGGGCACCCGGGAACAACAGGCTGAGTCATTCGCAGCTCTCCTCCATCCTATTCCACCTCTAACAGCAAGGGAAGCTTCCTGGCCTTGGGCAAACTGTGCTCCTTTGGTCCTGAGCGACACCTCTCAGGGTAGCTCACACTGCTGAGCCGTTCTGGGGAAACGTTGGGCCTTTTAGACTCTCACAATCTGTCCAAAGCAGAACCTGAGAGTCACCTGAAGAGCACAGCCCCAGCAGTGGGCTATGTTGAACCATCCACCCTTTTAAACCCCTGCTTTTTCCCTGACTGCATGTGAAATCCCATCCCTGTTGAAACCACACTTGTACCTTCCAACGACATTAATAAAATGAGGATTCTCTCCTCGGCTAAGAGGAAGAAAAAAGGTAGGAAGAGCCCATTGACAAGTTAATCCTCTCGCTGGCTCCGGGCTGACATTAAACTGTTGCAACCAAACACAACCAGCTAATGACACCAAGTCAAAAACGTGTTCTTGTCTTTGCAAGCTGTCATGGGGCTTTGTCTGCAGATGGGGGGGGGGGAGA
>PPHD01003449.1:6563-16800 GCA_002909625.1 Bambusicola thoracicus | reverse complement strand
GCTGTGTGCTCTGCAAGAGAGTGAGGCACATTCATGTGATCAGAGCATGCAAAGTAAATTAGAGCAAAACATACATTGAGGTCAAAACAACATAAAAATGAAAGCTTTTTGTGTTCCCTATTTGCTTGACTCATTGAATATATGATTCTGTACATGCCTGAACCAGACTCGGGTTATTTGCCTCTCATACTACGGAGCAGCACATAATTACCTACCCTGCTCCAATCAGCACCTGTTCTGCAGTAATTCTGAATTAATGCCTTAGCCAAAGCCTCAAAGAGATTAACAGGAAAGTTAGCTGAAAACTAGTTGCTTCTAATTGTCATGAAAACAAATGTCTAAAGAACATGTGTTTCTACTTAGCTAACTGCTTACTAGGTTTGAAGCTGTTTTGTGTTAGTTTCTACCATTTAAATTAAATGTTTTGTCTCTAGCATACTTGATGTGGCTTTAAGAAGCTGTGCCTCCCCCCATCCCCCTTATGAATCTTAATGTTTGGCTGGATTTGTTTGTAACATCAGACAAAAGACTCCGGCAGTCTGAGCCGGAGTGACATAGATTTTATGTTGAAACAAAGCAAAGCAAAAAAAGGGAAAAAAAAATCAATTAGGGGTCATTAAAAACCAAAGTTTTCAATGGAAGAAATACTGTAGTGGAATAGTAATACTTTGGGGTTTTAGGAGTTCTTTTAATTCCTGAAAGAGCTGTTTTGCAGTGCCCCTCCTCCACTTCATCTCTGTGAATCTGCTGTGTTGCAGAATGAGTCAGCTCTGGAATATCTGAACTCCACAGCTGTGCATTAGCATTTGGGAAGAGTAGCAGTGTGAGTTCATATTTTACATGTGGAAGCAGTGACGCTGGCTTGCAAGCCATGGAGAAAGAATGCTTCAAAACATGACACGCGTAGCTACAGCCCTCACCCTTCAGCAGCAATAGGACAACTTTTGGATGAGTTTTCTACGCATTTCCATGGGACAACAATATGGCCCATGCTGGACATGAAACAAGTACAGCAGGGCTATTAGAAGTTTTCATACAGCACAACTTTGTGTTTGATGCCTTAAAAAGTGGGTGTCTGTATCTTTTTTCCCCATCCTATTACTAATTTCTTCAGGCCATCTCATTACCAAAGGAACACTGCAGCTTTGTTTCTTAAGGAATGGAAGATCAACTTCAGTTCTTTCCATACCAAATGTATTATTAGAAAAGAAAAATAAATCGCACTAATCACAGCACTTCACTGCAGCTTGGCGGCACAGCTCTGCAGCCACGTTAAATCAGCAGTTCCCAGGGATCAGATGGTGACTCCGCTGGGTTCATGACCTGGAAGCGCAGGAGGAAACGGGCACGCGAGCCCAGAACAGGAATCACGAGCTGAAGGCTTGGAAACGACCGTTTTGCATTAAAAAAAAGCAAGCCTAGTAATGACAATTACACTTTGTGTTTGAAGGGAAATTCACTCACCAGCACAGCCCCAGGAGCAGGAGCACAGTGCCAGCACTGTGGGAAAGGAGGAGGCCATGAGAGCTAGAGGGGCAGCATGACCCCATCCCACGCCTGCTGCTCCGGGCTCGCTCCCCGGATGAGGCAGATGGGATCCCATGGCTGGGAGATGCTGCAGGGCACCAGGCTGGGCAGTGCTGGGAGCTGCTAGGCAGTAGGCTGGGCAGTGCCCATGAGGCACAGCTCCCACTGCCTGGGTCAGGCTGGGCACTGTGCCTCTGCCTGGCCACGTGCAGGGCTTGGGGCAAGGAAGGAAGGAAGGAAAGAAAAATGCTCAAATATCCAGCTCACATCTGGGCTGCGTCTGTCCCTGCTTACAGAAGCACACTTTGAATGTTTAGGCTCCCAAACATGACTGCCCTTAGGAAAGCTATGTTGTGCCCACAGAGGCACAGGTTCTCTCTATGCTGATGGGACGTGCTTTTCTTAGGGGCTGCAAAGGGATCATCAGGTTGGCATAAACTGCACTTACTGGATTTAAAATGGTGAAGAGTATGACAAATTTACTTGCTAAGTACACATCAAGGCTCCCAAATATATTGATGTATGTCACTGAATTTGGGAGTGATGTCAAGAGCCTTCTTAGTGTGAGCTGCCGCAGCTCTCACGGCAAATGCGTTTTCATGACTGTTTACTCAGTAGAAATATTGGATGGCAAACACCTCCTGGAGTCACCTATGGGTAAGGTCACATTTGTACACGAGGGGATAGAACCACTTCAGTAGGAGCACAGTTGTTATGTCAGGGAATAATTAAGTCTCTTAAACACTGCCCTGTAGCCTCCTTCCTTTAAGGGCAAAACCCAAACCAAACAAAGCCTGGCACAGCACTTTGCTGCACTGGAAATTTAACTTAGCAAGAATTTCACACCTTTAATTTGAACCATTTTAAGTGATCATTAGTACAGTGAAAAACCAAATACAAAACATTTCATTTACTGCAAACCACACCGTAAACTTGTTTTGCCTGGACTGTGATGGATGATAAGATCTATTCACAGCATTATTTACAGCAGGATGCCCAGTGAGTAATCCCTGCAGTAAGAGCTGTAACACCACACGCGCAGCCAAAGTCAGCCAATGGTTAAGCTAATAAATTGGACGTGTTACTTTAAAGACTGGCAGGTGAAAAGGGAAGGCGAGCTATCTGAGGACACAGAGAAGCTGCCTGCTGTTAAACTGCACAGGTGAGAGCAGCAGTCACTGCACACCTTGGATGGCACCGGCAGTTCTGCAGGCGTGGGTGGAGACGGTGAGGTCTGCAGGGGACTGACTTGTCTTGCAAAGGGAAGAGGATTTAAAACCCACTCATCTCATTTTTCATGGGGTTTGGAAGCCATTTTAGAAGCTGAATAAGTATCTCAATAGTCCTTCCTCAGACTCTTCTTTTTATACTCCTCCCTCCTCAAATCTGGCACCTTTCCCAAAAGGCACACCATGTTCAAGAGAGGGAAAACACTAACCCTGTATAACTTGAATAAATGAGCTCTACATATATTGCTGCTTTTAGTTCAAATTATGCAAAAATCCAAGATAAATGAGGCCGAGCATAAAAGCCCCTTAGTGTGTAATTATAAATACCAGAATGGCTTATTATTCCAAAACAAGAACCTTTTTCTCAAAATTTGCATACTCTGATGACTTCTGACCTGCCATAAAAATGTAACACAAGTTGGTAAGAGACTGAGTCAGAACAGGACCTTCTGTTTGCATCTTTCCTGCTGCCTTCTGGAGTTTCAGTCTCTAGCAATTTGCCTAGATTTATAGTCCTCTACTGAGCAGCTACAGCATGTAACCAAAAGCTCTTGTCTTTAAACATGTAAACTGTTAGATTAAAATTCCTGGGCTTTGGGATACACAGAAATTCCATGGGTCAAATTATAGATAATAAGTATGGCACAAGCCCTGAGATCCTTCTGGCTTGAATATGTTTTCCCAGCACAGCTGCGACAAACAAGCAGGATGGCCCCTGCAGCACTCAGCTTGCAGATGTGTGCCCACAGTGCCTCTGTGGGACTGAGCTCATGTACAGCTCTGATAAAGGACGTGAGGAGACCAAACAATCAATGCATGGCATCAAGGCCAAAGGTTCTGCTCAGCCTTTGCTCATGCCAATTTCTATTCTGTTTCTGTTCTAATTTCTAAACTCTACAGACAATCAGCAGAGAAATTGAATCCGGGTATTCTTGTGTTTTGGGGCAGTTAATTGAGGATAATGCTTTTCCTATCATTAATCTTCATGGACAACAGTGCCAAACGCTTCGCTTTCAAAGCATCACCCACTGCTCACAACTCTTGCATAAATTAGGCTAGAAGATACAGTGAAGACTGAACATAACAATCAGAAACATCAACAGGACAGAATGGCGAGCCAGGAGGTATAATGACAAGGGGAGTAGAGTGATGGAAATGTGTTACAAAGAAAAAAGGAAGCACTCACCCAGCTCTGAAGAGATCTAGGCTAGCAGGGAAAACTCCACAAGAGAGAGAGATCTCCAACCAGAAATCCTTCCTAAGTGCAGCCTGCCCTTAAATGAGGTCTAAGAGAGGTGCAGCCAGGCCGGTCACGCAGCTGAATTGCCTTCACCTGTGCTCCCAGGGCTGACCCGGTCCTTTCCCAGGTGCTCAATCAGTTTAGGCCGGGATTCAACAGTTACCATACACTAAACTTCAGTTCTTTTTGCCTGAGAGCATCCCTGCATGTGGCTTTCCTGCCTTGAGCTGACCTGGCAGCTCTGGCCACTGCTCCCAACAGGCAGCCACAGCCACCCCGAGTACCTCTTGATTCCAAAGCCATCCTGATAATGGCAGGGATGTTCTAAGGAAAACCATGCTTCCTAATGCAAATAGTATGGTAAGTTCATCAGTCAGAGCAGATAGAGTGGTAAGAACCTGCACCTGGATGCAACTGTACTTTCTTTCTTCCTATTAAGGGGAAAGAGTAGCAGTGTGGGGAACAGAGTTGCACAGAACTGGCTCCCATCTCACTGTTCTGTAACCATCCCATAAACTTCAATGCATTTTCCTGGCTCCTTTCCTCTTTACTCACATCAGTGCTGCAATACGAAGGATACAGGTAACGCAGACACTTAAGGGGACAGTTTTCCTTACATTTCTTCAATCTCTGCCCCTTGTTTTAGAAAGCCCTTACTCATGCAAATAGCTCTGCCTGTTGACCTCAGTGGGACCTTCAGAATGGCACTAAGGTACAGGCTCTGGTTCCAGTTCACATTAAAAACTGGAAACATCGTTCTCATTCAACCAGACCCTGGGAACCACAGAAATGAAAGAGGGAAGGGAAAATGACACTGCGGGAGTAACTGATCCCAACCAAGCGGATGTGCAGTCCAGTCCCTGATGCAGTGCTGTTCCAGTCCCACCAACAGCATTCTGCTTGCCCAGCTTCTGGATGGCGGCACTGTCCCAGCTGCCCTCCCCCATAGCAGCTGGCAATGCACTGGAGCAGCTCTCGGCCATCCTGCAGGCATTGCGCCCACAGCCGTGTGCTGTGATGTGTGGCTGCATGCTGGGTGAGCCCTTGGTGCCCCATAACACGGCTGTGCCCTCTGCAGACCAGAGGGACCGCAGCACAGCCTGCTGTGCCCACAGCACCGCACATCTCAGCTTTCTGGGCTGAATAACACGAGGGAGGCAGAAGATACATTCCTTGATAAGGCAAACTTGATGTGGAACAGTCATTGAAACAGTTAATATCATTAATTAATTAATATCAATAATAATCATATTTCTGGATCGTTTCCACAATTACAGGAGGGGTCAAGTGGAGCCTTCTTTTCAATGAGTTGACTAAAACCTGGCAGCACGTTGATAGGAGGGAGATTCTATGATTCTATGAGATGATTTGCAAAGGCAGGATGTGTTTTAGATCACATCTTCATTCTGCATCGGTAATATATGAGTACCTTTCTGTGGAAGTGCTGCTTCTTTTAAAACATCTGTTAATTAACTTCTATTATTACACACCGTGGTTGTTGTCCGGTCTGCCCGTACACCGGTTTCATTCTCTCTATTCTAATTTTAACTGATTATAAGTGAGTGGGAAAGTGTAAGTCCTCCACTTGAATTTCAAGAGAAAATAAATGGATTTTTTATGGCCTGAAGAATCTATTCATTACGAAATCGTATGCCTTTGCAGCAGAAGCACGCCTCTCTGCTCCCCTAATTTTATTTCTCAGTAAGCACACTCTGCTTTCACAAATGCATCTCCATTGCATGTCCACAGATAGGCTTTGCTCTTCAAAGACTGAACGAGAATGTGATGAACAGCATAAACAGATGTCAGGAGGTTGTGTGCGAGGCTCGGACACGGCTTCGTCCTCCCCCGAAGTGCAGCCTGGCTGGGCAGGTGAAGCAGCAGCCATCCCCATGAGCTCGGCAGGGCAGCGTGCAGCCGCGGGAAGCACAGCGCATCCGCACGACCTTTAAGCAGAGCAGCCCTCTCCTTTTGGCTTACTTCAAAGATTTCTTAAGGGGACGAGAGCCATTAAGAAGTGGGGGAGGGGGAGAAGAGGCATTAAGATCGTTTAAATTGCTTTTTCTTAATTCCAAACCGTCTTCCTCTGGTGAATCCTAACGTTATTACGGCCATCACACTTCAGGCAGTGCAATTACATTCTTACCTCGGACAGGGAGTGAACTTCGGACCGTGTTTTGCGGGGTTTACAAATAAAGTAAACAGCTCTGTTGCATAAAACGTGCCTATCTGAGGCAGAACTTCCTCCTTCCCAGATTAGACACATTCATGTAATCTAATCTGTAAGATTCCTCAGCTGCTGCTTGAAAATATTTCTTTTCTGTCTGCAATGATGAGAAGGCTGAAATTCAGATATCAGCTCCACACAATTGTCCGACTTTGGTGATTCTGCTGAAGTTACACAAAATACTTTCTTTACCGGTTCTTATATTAAACGTTGGCTTTCAGTTTCAACTTGAATCGCTGTCTTTGTTCAGGCTGGACTCTGTCCAGACAGGCTGCCCAGTGTAGCTGTTGCTGCATTGTGGTGCTGCGCTGTGTGCTTTACATTCGTGTAGGAGTGGGGAGGGGCCGGGGGGGGTCACTGCTTTTGTGACTTCCCTTAAAAAATACAGAACATTTTTACATCCCCAGGTTAAAAATTAACAAATCGGAGTGTTGGACTTTTAACTCACTGCTCAGAACCAATGTGAGGCTGGGATATATTTTAACTATGCACTGAAAATAGATATGAAATTATGGAAGCCATCTCTGGACATAATACTTCAGAGCTGCTACACTGAATACAGTTGTCCTGTTTCCTATTGCAAGCACTGGTGAGATACCTGTCCTGTTTGCAGCTACATCTATTGCACACAGCTCACAGCCTACGAGGTAGGAACTGCAGAGGAACTTTGCTTTTTTCAGCCAGGGTTTGTATCCCATTTGATTTATCATTTGTGAGCACTGACATGAATGTGTCTTTAATAACAAAGAAGTTTGGAGATGAGGAGAGAGGGCAGCTGTGGCCATAACTGAGTCCTATCGAGTAAATTTGGTATTTACAGTTTATCACCCTTTCACAATCCAACGATCCCAGGGCAAAGAAGGCATGTCATACGACCAAAGTCCCAGGGGACCGATTGTACATAGCAAATAATGAACACAGCAAGGAAGAGCTTGGAAACAATTAGTCGGTTGAATTTGGTTTGAATAAATAGTTGGTTAATGTCTAGATGGAGGTTTGGGTTCTGCATCTGCGTATGACCAAAGGACAGAAGCAAGAACAGGGCTCTTCTGTCATGTAGCCCTGGGAGTGGGGGCAGAGGGCTGCGCAGCCCACCGCTGTGCATGGCTGTGTGTCTGGCTGTGATGTGGGAACGCCATTCCCCAGCGCCCAGAAGTCAGGGCATGCTTTATCCCTGCTGGGAGGGAGTCCTGAGATTCACACAGAAGGCAACCTTTATGAATTTGTTTTTCAGCAATTTGGCTGCATGTAAACCCCAATTTTAACTTCCCCTGAAAGAACACTGAAGATTATTTCTTAACTTAATCCTCGTACTTTTTTCTATGGAACTTAAGATTTACACTCAGTCTCTAACAGACTCTGATAGATCCATGAGATAGGTGGAGACTGAAAAAATCTATTAGTAGATTCCTCAAGCAGTGTGATACTAATAGAGCATCTCCCACCTGTGTTGTTGGGTACCTGTGGCCACAAGGAGGGATAACCGAGCTGCCAGGTGAGGACCAGAATGCAGGAGCTTTGCCTCACTGCTGCACCTGCGGTCTCCTAGACGAGGCTAGGCTATTACTCTACTATTACATATATAAATAACATCAGACTTTGATCAAAATAATCTCTGAACTTGAACCCGGATGTGAATTTTACAGTTCATTCTTATTCTCATACCATGTTGAAAGAACCACGTGCCTTATGGCATTTGAAGCCCAGCAGAAGTGCAAGTGGTAAAGCTGTTGTGCTGTGTGCTTTCTCCAAAACTTCTCCAAAATGCTGAGTTCCCTTTCCAGGGCACTGTCAGAGCCGGACCTTTGCAGCAGTTCCCCTTTGGTGGCAGTGACAGGTGCCATGTAAGGGCCTGCGAGAGCTGGATGAGGGCGCAGGGCTTGGGGACGCTGCTGAAGCTCGCAGTTCACACTTCATACCTCTGGCAGAAGTACTCTGTGGTGTGCAGAGGCCACGCTGGATATTGGCCCACATGAATGCTATTTTTAGGAACAGAACTGGTCTTTTGCCACCAAAATTAGTGGGAGAGCTGTGCTGTGTGTGTGCCCCACCGCGCTCAGAGATGAAAAGAGGCTCCGGGCCCACCCTCCTCCCCCCCGGCATAATTAGGTCCCTCTTTCTCTCTCCTCCTCTTGTGGTTGTTCCCAAAATTGCTGACCTCATGTAATTCCTAATTTGACAAGCTGGCTTTTTTTGGCTATTTTTGTCATAACAAGTTCAAAACAGAACAGCCTGTCGTTAGAAGCCTCCATTCATAGGAACGCTGGGACATTTCACGCAACACAACACCACCACAGAGGAAACTGAGATTGTTCTCTGTGAACATAACTGCTCGCAAAGACAGCACAACAACAGGAGGGGAAGCTGCTTTCTCTTTGTTCCAAACCGTCTTGCCAAGAGAGCAACAACAACAACAAAAGCACCTTAGGGAAAGTTACGATGAACTTCTTAATAAGAGGGAAGTTATTGGCCTTGCATTTCACAGGAAAACAAAGATACGTGCATGCCTTTTATTTACACAGCTAAAATACTTCCGCCTAAAAATGTGCTGTTTAAAGTCAAGCACTCCATAGCAGGAATTACTAGAATGCTGATGTGTTGGCATTATTTTGTTTTTTATGTGAAAAGTGTTATTTGTTTTGGAATTGGTTTTGAAGGGTTTTTTTGGAACTGGCGTCCTGATTTGTTATGCTTTGGCTTTGTTTTGCTTCACTGTTATACTTGTTCTCCTACTAACACTCATCCTTTTTCCTACACTAGTTGCTCAGTGACTGCTGTTGCACTCCGTGTAGCTCAGAGCTCAATGGGAATTTTGCTACCACCCTATCACAGACACCAAATTAGTCAGAAAATCTCTGCACACCCATTTTGCACCCACCCTGGTGTGTCAACATTAATCAGAAGGTTTGACCCAGCCAAAAAACAATGCAGCAGGAGCAGGGCTACCTGTGAAATGTTCTGTTCTTGCTAAAATGTGCAGCTCATATTCAGATGAAAAGCAAGCTGAGCAGAGGAACCTGCATCCATCCTGCTGTCCTTTGTCAGTGTGTGTGCATCACTGATGAGTCAGGAAGTAGAAGAGCAGTAGTAGCAAAAGCCTGCAGGTGTAGCAGCAAGCTGTTGGTAACAACTTCACCTTGCTTTGAGCTATCCCCACTCATAGGAAGGGAAATCCCCATGCCTGGCTGCCCTCACCCCGCTGCAGTTACTTATGGGGCCTTACAAAGCAGTATGAGCGCATCACAGCGATAAATTGATCTGATTGTGTACAAAAACTGAGATGCATAGCTGATCCCATCAAAGTCAACATATGTGCTAATTTACACCATACTTATGAGGATCTTCAGGACATGCGTAGATCTGGGGAACCTGGGAAGCAATGTTTGAACCCAGCAGGGACAGCAGGGGCAGAGAAACTCACTCCCATCGTTCCTGACAACCTGTGGCCAATGCTCTGCTGTCATCAGATTCATTCTTAACTCCATCTGTGGTTCTGCTCCCAAAATTAGGCTTTTTTTAAAAAAAGAAATGTATTCCCAGAACATCAGGAGGGAGGGAGTTTTATCTTGCCATACAAGCAGAAACCAACCCAACCCAACCCAACCCAAGCTTCTCCAGGCAATACTTTGATTATCAGGCCTTAATTAGGCTCCCGCAACCAGTGGCCCTGCCAGTTTTTAGGGGGAACCCTCTACTGTGACACTGGGAAATGCAGCATTTGAGGTTGTTTTCCACGTCTGAAGGTGCAGGCCTGTTCAGGACTTACTGTATTAATGGGAGTTATACTGCTGGAGATCACAGACAGCACTGCAGGAACCCACAGCAGACCTGAAACCACAGCATTTCCCTGCAAAAGATACTGTAGGATATGCTGGATGGCCCTGAAGTTTCCATGGAATTTTTGCTGGAACCAAATAGGATGATTCAGATGAAGAAAAATGCAGTTTTCTCTCATTTAGTATCTCTTTCCATGCTTTTTTTTTTTTTTTTTTTTTTTTTTTTTTTTTTTTTTTT
>PPHD01003448.1:1602-27889 GCA_002909625.1 Bambusicola thoracicus | reverse complement strand
GCTGTTCCTTCCTGAATATTGTAACCTGGTTTCAGGTTTGAGGATGACAGTTGTGGCATAAGTATTGCAAAGACAAAGACACTTCCCAGCTCCATAATCAGCATGGGTGAATCATGCTTACTCTTCCTTTAGCTTGAAATCTCTGCAGTTATTTTTATTTTTTATTTAAAATCACCATAACAATAACAAGACTCATACATGGGCATCTGTAGCCAAAATTAACAGTAAGAATGCCTGCCTCTTATGACTGAATTTGACAAATATCTGCCAGTTCTTCAAAAACAGCCCCAAAATTAAGTTCTTGCTTTTTTAAAAAAAATGAAAACTGAAAAATACAAGAGAACCCATTGATTGAAACAGCCCTCAAATTTAAATAGTTAAGCTTATGAGTTCAAAAGGGAAAATTACAAAGTCATGCACCTAGGTAGCAAACAACCTGGGCAACAGGAAATGCTGGAATCACCCATCTGGAAAGTAGCCCTGCAGAAAAGGAGCTAGGGTTTCTAGTTGACAGTGACGTGACCATGAACCAGCAATGTGCTTTTGCTGCTAAGAAAGCTAATGCCTGGTCTGCATTAGGCAAAGTAATGCCATCAGGTGTGATCCTTCTGCTCTACTTAGCCCAAGTGAGGCTGCACATGGAGTGGCATGTCCTGCCCTTCACCACTCAGTACAATAGAGATATGGACATGCTATAGTCCAATGGAGACCTGCCAAGATGACCAAGGAACTGAATCATCTCTTCTATGCAGATAGGCTGAAAGACTTGGGACTGTTCAGTCTGTTTAAAAGAAAGTTCAGAGGTGTCCCTTCCAACCTAAAGCATTCTGTTATTCTGTGGAAAGTTTGTCTTAGGGAGAGTAGCTGCTCTTCAGATACCTGTTCCTTTTCACTAACTGTTTCTCTTCACTTACCATCTTTCCAAACGTATAGACATAGAGGAGGAAGCAGCTGCTGCTATTTGTTTGTTTGTTTTCTTAGTTTGCCATTTGCTTATTTTTCTATGCAGTTATCCAGAATGTAGGTAACTGAAGACTTATACTATTTGTAGAATTCTTCTATGTCTACTGTGTCTATGTCTAGTGCTCCTTGGTCTAATTCTACATAGTTCATACTCTATGTCCTATGCTACTATTAGGTCAGCACAGGGTAATTGGAGAGTTTTAACTAAAGTAGTAGATGCTTGAGATTGTAGATTGTGTTCTAGCTCCTCTAGAAACGCTTAGTAAGAAAAAGGGAGGAAAAAAAAAAAGAAAAAGATTAAGACTGTTACGAATTTATTCCTCGAGAGATCTGGACTTTGAAGAGCTATATCTGATGAATAAGTAGAACATATAATAAAATATATCATCAGTAGATATGTGGATAAATGCAATAGGTTGAGGAAGAATGAACAATGCTTTTCTATAGGGAAACAATATCTTAGAATTTTGTTAGAACTCTTTGAGTCAGACAGTGAACATACAGGTAAAGATGGCCTGGATTGATATAGCCTATTCTCATTTCATATGCTTATGTCCTTGAAGAAGCTAAGCATTAAGTCTTATTATTAAGAGCTGTGTCCCTGAATCAAGAAATGCAATACTTTCCATGTCCAAGAAGGATGTTCAAGTTTGCTCATATCAGTAAGTCACTTGGAGCAATGAAGAAGAGGGCTAACTATGGAAAACTGCACAAAGCTGAATGATAAAGCAATGAGACTGGTATAGATAAGTGCTAAATAATAATAAAAAAAAAATACTAATTTCACATTTATAGTCATGAATTTTAAGATGACTACCGAGGAATAAGATGTTGGAGTTATTTTATAGTTAATTGCATGGAAATAACTTATAGCAGTGAATAACAGCCTTTCTCTCTAAACAGAAAAAGACAGAAAACTCTAATCCCAACCCTTGACTACATTGTATCACTTCATAAATCCTTCTTGTGCCTGCAATGTGCAGTTCTGATCCTAATATATTGAAAAATATACGGTTGAAATAGAAAAAAAAATCAGTAAGGCATCAAAGACCACTGAAGATTTTGAACATCTTCCATGTTCATGTGGGGAATGACTAAATAAATGAAGACAAAAAAGTTTAGCATCCTATTAAACCATGATTCTCTGCTGCAGAATATTGAGTATGGTGAAAATAACTGGACAGATTAATGAAAGGAAAATCCAAAGACAATTTACGTGGCTCATGACATTCCTGAGCTGCAGACTGCTGAACTCCAGAAATGGGTTGTCCTTTACATTTTGCATGAGTTTGTTAGTAATCTTTAGAGACAGATATGAACAACATAAATCTTTGGCCTCATCAGCTATGGATATTTAGAAATTATGATGAAAATATATCTGAGGAAATTCTATCAGTTTCATAATCATTTTTATTCTAACGCTTTCTGTCTTTGTTTCCCTTCCCCTGTGATATTTAGCCTGTAGTTTTTACTGAAAAGTATTTGGGTTATCTGCTATTTAAAATAAAGTAGTTGATTTTAGAATTAAATTTCAAAATAGCTAGAACAGAAATGTTAAAATAAGGAAAGACATAAGTTGCAAGGTTATTAACATTGAGAAGTAGGTTAAAAATATTGACCAAATGATTTATTAAGTACTGTAAGATAGCTACCAAAGAATTACAGGACAGCTTGATGTTGGAAAAAAATAAACTGGTTGAAGGTTATATTTAATTATGAGAATCCAGATGGTATTGCTGAGGTGTTATTTTTACTCATCACAAACTGTCTACCTAATGACTTAGTTTCACTTGGGCCACAATAAACTATGCTATCATCAAATCAGTTCTTATTAGATGCATCAAAATTAGCAAGACTTGTTAACTTCTATGTCCAGAGGGGACATGAATAAATGAATGCCTGAAGTTTCTGAAAACAGTTCTACTGCACAGGTTGAATGACCATGCACCTTAAAATTTAACTGTAGTAAAAATAAACGAAAAGCTTCCATCCCATAATACAGACTTCCTAACAAGAGTAATCTTTCTTAAAATCATTTGCATTTTTCAGCATTAGGGAATGCTTAAAAAGGTCGTTTATAATAAATGTTTCCTATGTCATGTTTACTAATTGAGCAAAGGATTTTATTTTCCTCCTTACAATAAAAATATTTTCAATTTCTAAGCAGTGCATATTTTAATTATTCATTTTTTTTAAGAGTCCACATAAATTTTAGTAAATAAAATAATACAAATTCTTCAAAGTAACTTATCAGGAAGCCATCAGGCTCTTAACGTGACAAATCACCAATACTTACTCTTCTACAAAACTTTTCTTTTAATCTGTGTAGGTTGCTCTGAAAGTTATACTTGATATTTACTTCCATAGAAACTGCAATAGATGCAATACTATTTGGTAGAGCAAATTTTCAGCTACAAAATACTATTTGTCAGCATAGTTACCACCATTAGGTGTGCATTTTTTGTCAACAATGAACAATAACCTGCATGCCACACTCTTAAAAATGTGAACCAGTGGAGCTGAACTACTGTTTCACAGATGCTATGGTGATGATGTTACTAGAAAAATGTCATCTGTGTAGTCCATCTTTTATTGGCCCAAACAGACAGAAGACATAAAATGCCAAATCTGGACTACACAGCAGGTGTGGTAGAACAGTCTAGCCAAGACTGGCAATGTGCTCCACAGTCTTCAAACTGGTATAGAACCTGGCATTATCATGCTTCAAGAGAAAGATTATCTTCTTCTCTGACCTGACTCTGGAGATTCAATCTTTCAGCTTAGTCAGCAGCACAACATACAGATCAGAGTTGATGGTATGTTGTCATGGTTTTGTAATTTTAAATTTCCACATCATAACATCATGTAAAGCACAGATAATTAAAGAGTTAATACTCCAGTTCTGTGGACTAACAACTTTCCAGATACCTGGTTTTCAGAAGAGAAGAACTACATATCCCAGGGACTTCACAGTCAGAGAGGAAGATAAATCACAGGAGGAAGTCACGGATCTCGCTTTCAGACTCGAGCTCTCTCTCACTCGCTGCCTGGCAGTGTGTGTGGGTGTGCTTCTAAGCCATGTGTCTTCAGTTCAAAGTAGGACTTTCAGTTTCAGAAACTCTCTTATTTTATTTGATTTATTAGTCTCAATTTCAATTAAATTGTGTTATATTGTGTTATCTTGCATTCCAATATCACAGTTAGTAAAATTAAGTTTTTCTCCTTAGATCATTGCCACTGTTCTGTTTTCGAGCCCAGCTTCCATCTCCCTACCCTTCCCTTTTCCCTTCCCATTTTTGGGGCCAGTGGGCCCATGGACCTACTGCCCCCCTTTCACAGGCATAGATTGATCTAGATAATTCTGTGATATTTGTCCAGGTTCCAGAAAATTCAGAATAATAATCCCTTTCCTACCCCAAAAGACAAAGCACATCACTTTAGCCACTGAGGGTTGTGTCATTCTTCAATGTGGAATTCACACGCTGCTGCTAAATGGACTGCTGTATTGACTCTGGCCTGTTATATTGACACCACGTCTTGTCACTGGCAATGATGCAGCCTAGGAAACTGCCACCTTCTACCTCACATTAGTTCAGCAGTTGCTGACAAACTTGCATACAGTGTTTCTTTTTTTGTTCCTGTGTGAGCATCTGTGGGATCCACCTAGTGCAAACATCAAGGTACTTCAATGTTTCTATCATAATTTCTAATGCATTGCTAATCAGGTCTGTACACTGTTCTCTGGTCATAATCTACCATTTCACACAGATAATCAAGATACTCTTCATTTCACGATGTGACAGCTTTGCATGGCCAGCTAGAATATGGCTTGCTTTTCGTGTCACTGTCACCCCTTCTGGAATGCACTGCCCACCACCTCACAGAGCTGACATCCTCTGTTTGGTCTCCATAAACATTCAGCAAGCATCAGTTAATGTCAGTGGGTGCAACTTTTTCTGCATGGAGGAATTCAGTTACACGCATTTGTTGCATACACACTTCCATGTCAGACACCATTTTGTCAGACTGTCCCTCTGTTCCTGTCTGTCTCATGGCAACAACATTTAATGGCATCTTGGCAGGAACATTTAACCCCTACAGCCATAGCACCAACATCTGCCTCTGATGTCATGGGTCAACATAATATCATGGGAATCATTACTTTTGGAGTAGCCTTGGTTATTGTGTATGGTATTGGTAAACATTTTAGTGTTGTAGAATTTATGATTAGTGATAGCTATATTTGTGAAATACATATGTATATATATGTTGAAATACTTGTGCGCATCCTTATCAGTTTCAGTGGCTAAATGACTTATTTAAATAGCTTCATGGTAGCAGACTGAGGAGTATGTGTATTTAGAAACATAAAATATTTCTAGTTTATTGACTTTAAACAAGATACGTAGGGAGTAAATAAAATCTCAAGGAAGTCAGTGGTATTGTTTGAATTCACTTAAATGAAGTTTTGATCAGTCTTTCACTGTAGGCATCTAAAGCAATTTTCTAGTGATTGCTTTCAGCTGGCAGCAATGAAAAAGTTCAAGTCATTTTCTGAATATTTTTGGGAAAAGACCATATTCAAGGATCACGTTCTCCAAGCTCAGGAATGATGCATCCCAACAAAGAGTAAGTTGGGCAAAAATACCCAAAGGTCTAAATAGATGATCAAGGACTTCCTGGCTAAACACTAAAAAGAAGCCTGTAGAAGATGGATGCAAGGATAGATCAACTGGGAGGAATACAAAGACATTATCTAAGTAGCCACAGATTAGGTTAGGAAAGCTAAAGGCTAGATAGAATTAAATCTAGCCAAAGATGTCAAGGTAACAAGGACTTCTACAAGCATATAATATATGAAACGAAGACTAGGGTATAGTGAACCCACTTTGGAAGGAAATGTGAGACCTGTTTACCTGAGACCTGGTTACCTGGGACATGGAGAAGACAGGGATACTAAAAACTTTTTCCTTTAATCTTCACTGGCAAGTGGCTACACTGTCCAAGTTTCAGAAGGCAAATGCAGAGACTGGGAGGAGTTGCTCACTGTAGGAGAAGATCAGATTCGGGAACATCTAAAGAACCTGAAGGTGCATAAGTTCATGGGACCTGATGAGATGTAACTGATGGTTTTGAGGGAACTGATGGATGAAGTTGCTATTTGAGAAGCTGTTGGCAGTCCAGTGAAGTTCTAGTGACTGAAAAAGAAATATATCCTCCATTTATAAAAAAAAAGTAAGAAAGGAAGAGTTGGGGAACCAACTCATCTCTGTGCCTAGAATATTATAGAGCAGATCCCCATGGAAATTATACTAAAACATGAAAAAGAGCAAGGTGACTGATGACAGCCAGCATAGGTTCACTGAGGGCAAATCCTGACTGACAAATTTGGTGGTCTTCTACAGTGGCATTACAGCACTGGTGAACAAGAGAAGAGCAACTCATATTACCTACCTGGCCTAGTGCAAAGCACTTGATAGTAGCTCACATGACATACTTGTCTCCAAATTGGAGAGACATGGATTTGACAGATGGACCACTCAGCAGTTAAGGAATTGAATGGATGGTCATACTCAAAGAGTTGCAGTAAATGACTTGATGTCCAGGAATAAGCTAATTTTGAGTGGCTTCTCAAAGGTCTGTATTGGGACTGATATTACTTAGCATCTTTGTTGGTGGCATGGGCGGTGGGACTGAGTGCACCTTCAGCAAGTTTTTGGATTGCACCAAGATGAATGTTACTCTTAACATGCTGGAAAGGAGGAATGTCATCCAGTGGGGCCTGGACAGGCTTGGGAAGTGAGATTTTGTGAACAACATGAAGTTCAGCAAGGCTAAAGACAAGGTCCTGTGTATGAGTTGCAGCAATCCTGAACATGAGTATAGCCAGGGCAATGAGTGGATAAACAACAGAAGGACTTGGGAGTGCCTGTGAATGAAGAGCTCAGCATGAACCAGTAACGTGTGCTTGCAGCCCAGAAAACTGTAACCTGGGCTGCATAAAAAAAAGTGTAGTTAGTCAGTCGAAGGTGATGGTTCTCTCCCCCTGCTCTCATTAGACCTCACCCGGAGTACTGCATTTAGGTCTGGATCTCCAACATGAAAATTACATCAACCTATTGGAGTGATTCCAGAAGAGGACCATAAGTATGTCCATAGGTCTGAAGCATCTGTCCTGTGAAAAAAAAAGGCTGAGAAAATTTGGGTTATTTAGACTAAAACCAAAACAAAAACAAAGAGAGAGAGAGAGAGAGAGAAGGCACTGGCAGACTTTATAGAAACCTTCCAATGTTTAATGTTTTCCTTTTCTTAAGGGAAAGATGAGGGGAAACTCTTCATCAGGGAGTATAGAGACAGGAAAAGTAGCAAAGGTTTAAAACTAAAACAGAGCAAAATTAGATTAGACATTGGGAAGCAAGTCTTCAAATTCAGGCTGTGAGGCACTGAAACAGGTTCTGCAGAGCAGTTTTTGATGCTCCATCCCTGGAGATATTCAAGACCATGTTGGATGGGGCCTTGGGAAACCTGATCTAGTGGAAGTTTTCCCTACCCAGAGCAGAGGATTGAAATTAAATGATTTTTAAGGTCCCTTCCAACCCAGACTATTCCATGATTCTCTGATTCTGCTTATAAGCTATGTTTATACAGCTGGAATACTTCACTTGAAGGAGAATTTTGTTTTTCATTTCTATTTTCTTAACATGAATTTGGATATCCTTTTCTAAATATATTAAATTGTAGCTTTTGGGATATATTATCTAGTTTGTGTGTGTAGAGAGGGGACTTCATAGTGTCCCTCTTGGCCTTGGGATTTATAGTAGTTATCCATAGTATTCTTTATTCACAGGACTGGGTCAAAATTCCTTGCATTACGCTTCTAATATTACTTCAGGTATAAAACATGTTTCTCTTTGCGTATTAAGTAGATATGACTTACTAAGGACAATCAGCTTTGAAAATTGTCTAGTTTTTATAAGTCTTGAACATTTTCCCCCCTTCAATCTTCTTTGAGGAATGATTTTAATATAGGTTCTACTGTTTTGTTTCCTTAAAAATGCATCCCCTCTGAGGACTTTGGTAGTGTCATCTAAATATAATAGCACAATAAAACTACAAAATGTGATATATAGACTGTTTATCTTCCCACATAAGCAATGTCCAAAATATTTCTCAGACTGGATAAAATTAGAGTACATGTTTATTATTGCTCAAGACTCTCTGTATTCTTCTGGCTTAAATATGGCGATCTTCCCTTCTCTTAATTTTCAGTGCTGGTGGAACATAGTCACTGAAGGTGACATGTGGCATGTGTCACAATTATACCTTGGAGATCCAACAGGTCCAATAACTGCTTTTCATATCTTTTGAGATTTTTACTTAATTCTTCAATTTAATTTTGAAGCAGGCTGATAAAAAAGGCATCTAATACCTCCTGCAATCACAGAAGCTGAGTGCATAAATATTCTCAAAAATCTGGCCCTACTCAATGGAATACAAATCTAACTCAAATTTTGGCAAGTAATTCTGTCCACTTCCTACACAGGTTAGGAAAAAGGGAAAATTATATATCAGTTCAAAAGGGGTGCTAATTTATCTGCATAATTATGTCTGTATAATCAGAAGTGTCAAATGCTAGACCTGAAACCAGACATTTAAAAGATGTTCGCTTACATAAAATCAAAATCAAACAGGAGAAAAGAGTATTAGGAAATAGACCATTACTCAGGTTCCCAGATACAACCATTCCAAATTTAACTGCTCTCAATTTTGTCTCAAATATCTAGGACTACTAACAGTTCTCTCCACTAACCTCCTTCCCTTTCCCTGCTCTCACCCCAAGAAGTGTGTTAGTGAAAAACTGTATGAATTTGGTATCTAGTCTGGCGAATACTATTAACTAAAATATATCACCTCTCAATATTTTTTTTCTTGGTAAATAAGCAGCAAAATGAAAAACTGTGAAATCTTTAGTGTAATGATAAATTCTGGCAGTAAGAAAGAGCCATCTGTGAATAAAATGCTCAACTTGTTTACCAGAAAGTGCTGTATAATCACATATTTTAATAAAAATGTACTGCAAAAAGACATGCAGGCAGAGCAGCTGAAGAGTGAGCACTACTGAAGCCAGTTGTTAGGATGAGAGAATAGCACATGTGAAATATGAAAATTTTGGGACCTAGAGGCAAGGTCAAATTGCCTATAAAGACTATAACCATAAGAAGTTCTCAGCTTGCAGCCTCTGAGCAGTTAATGTTTTTGTGTAATATTTCTTGCTGGATCCCTTATTTCCTGTTTTGTGTGCAAGATAACCTCTGGTAATTGTAGTATGTTGCTTTGAAATGAGCATTGTCAACAGTAGGCACTAACTGTAAGCATCTGTGCTGCTTGCCTCAATTCAATATAAACTGCTCTCTTCAGGCTCTTAATTTAAGGTCTGCTGTTGACTCTCATATTTTTAATGAAAAAACAGAGTATCAGCTAAGGAAAAGCAGACAGTATCAAATCAACTACCAGTTTCACCGATATAAAAGCAGTTAAGCTTCCTTCATTTATTCATAATTAGGAAATATGCTGGATTTCAGTGGTTATCACATTTCACACTACAATTTTGACTTAATACATTTAAATCATTAGGCTAACAAAAGCAAATCCCTTAAAAATTAGAAGTATTTTTCAAGTGAAATGTGAAAACATACCTTATAATCTGAAGACGTGGCCACTGAAGTCAACTATTTGGAGCATAATTTGATCATGTTCCCTCTAAGCCTAATATTTCCCTTTCAATGTTCAGTGTTTTAAGTTTCTGTGTTTCAGTATAAATAACACCATTTAAAGATTTTTATATTCATTCCATAAAATTGATGTTACTTCTCTTGTTCTGTGAGGACATTAATCTGATACTTTTTGGATAACATGGGAAGTTGAAATTACAATTTAAACAGATGAAATAACAAAATCACAGTATCACAGAAAGGTTTATTTTTGAAGAGACCGCTGGAGATCATCTGGTTGAACCCTCCTTGCTCAAGCAGAGGAACCAAGAGCAGGTTACCCAGGACCATGTACAGATGTCTTTTAGAGATTTCCAGGGAGGAAGACTTCACAACATTTTTAGGCAACCTGTGCCATGGCTCAGTCACCCACAGAATAAAGAAGTGTTTTTGTTGTTTAGCCTCCTGAGTATTCTTTTTTTTTTAATTATTTTATTGTTTATTTATTTATTTATTTTAACGCTGTAAAGGTATGTAGAAGGAGATCAGGGACAAGTCATGTCTGGAAAATCTTTTTGGCCTTTTATGATGGAGTTACATGATCAGTATGAATTAAGAACAAGTGACATCATCTACCTGGATTTGTGCAAAACATTTGACACTGTCCCACATGACATCCTGGTTGACAAATTGGAGAAAAATGGATTTGATGGATGGACTACTCACTGGAAATGGCTGAATGGTCACACTCAGGGAGTTGTGATCAGTGGCTCAATGTCCAAGTGGACACTGGTAATGACTGACATTTCTCAAGGACTGGTGCTGAGACCAGTGTTATTTAACATCGTTGTTGACAACATAGACAGTGGGTTTGAGTGAGCCCTCATCTACTTTGCAGACTACAAAAAGCTGAGTGCTGCAGCTGACATGCTAGAGGGAAGGGAGGACATCCAGAGAGACCTGGACTGTCTTGAGAAATGGACCCATGCCAACCTCTTAAACGTCAACCAGGCCAAATGCAAGGTCCTGTATCTGGGTTGGGACAATCCCAAGCACAAATACAGGCTGGGCAGAGAATGGCTTGAGAACAGCCCTGAGGAGAAGGATTTGGGGGTGTCTATTGATGAAAAACTCAATATGGTCTGACAATATGAGTTTGCATCCTGGAAGGCCAATCAGATCCTGGGCTGCATCAAGAGAATCGTGGTGAGCAAATCAAGGGAGGTGATTCTACTCCTATACTCCTCTCATGAGACCCCACCTGGAGGAATGTGTCCAGTTCTGGAGCCTCCAACACAAGAAGGACATGGAGCTGTAGAAGCTGGTTCAGAGGAGAGACATAAAATGATCAGATGGCTAGAGCAACTTCACTATGAGCACAGGCTGAGAGAGCTAGGGCACTTTAGCCTGTAGAATATAAGACTTCAGGGAAACCTTATAGAAGCCTTCTCGTACCTGAGGGGGCCTACAAGAAAGCTGGGGGGGGACTTTATATAAGGGCATGTAGCAACAGAATGAGACAAATTATTATAAACTGGAAGAGGTAGATTTAGACTAGATATTAGGAGGGAATTCTTCACTGTGATGGTGGTGAGACAATAGAACATGCTACCCAGCAGGCTGTGGATGCCCCCTCCCTGGAAACAATTCAAGGTCAGGCTAGATGGGGCTTGGAGCAACCTAGCCTAATGAGTGTCCCTGCCTATAGCAAGGGTTGTAACAAGTTGATCTTAAAGGCCCTTCCAACCCAAAGCATTCTAAGATTCTATGATTCTATGATCTCCTTGTCCAAGCATATCTGGTCAAAAACCTTTTCCAGTGCAACACTATGTAGTAAAAAAAGCAGAAAGAGACACCATCTGATAAATGAGAAGGGAGAACTGGCTTTCTCAAACATGAAGAAGACTGAGTGTCAGTGAACTCTAGGCAAGGCTCAGGGAAGCAAAATGCCTCCAAGTGTAAGAGCAGAGCAAGTTCAAGAACACCTCATGAGCGTGAATGTATACAAGTCATGAAATCACAGAAGCACATAATTCCAGGGGTTGGAAGGGACCACAAGAGATCATCGAATCCAACAACCTTGCTAAAGTAGGTACCCCACAAAGGTTGCGCAGAGAGGTGTCTTGAGTATCTCTGTAGAAGAAAACTTCACAACTTCTCTGGGCAATATGTCCAGTGCTCCATCACCCTTACCATAAAGTTATTTTGTATGTTAGTATGGAATTTCCTATGCTCGAGCTTTAGGCCATTATTCCTTGTCCTGTTGCCCGACCTCATTCATTTGCCTCCCACTTCCATTTAGATAATTATAAATATTTATCAGATTCCCTCTCGGTCTTCTTTTCCCCAGGCTGAACAGACTTAGGTTGCTCAGCCTTTCCTCATATGGGAGATGCTTCAGGCCATTTATCATCTTTGTGGCTCTCCACTGGACTTCTTCCAAGAGATACTTGTGTTTTTTGAACTGGGGAGCCCAGAACTGGACACATTAGTCTAAATGTAGTCTCACCAGGGCAGAGTAGAGGGGGAGGATAACCTTCCTCAGCCTTCTGGCCATGCTCTTTTTAATGTACCCCAGGATACCATTGTTCTTCTTGGCCTAAAGGGCACACTGCCACTATACATTGTACCGCTATAGGACACAATGACATGCATCATAGGGTCTTGAAGGAGCTGGCTGATGTGGTTGTCATGATGTTCTTCATCATATTTGAAAAGTCATGGCTGTTAGGCAAAATCGCTGGTGACTTTTTTAAGAAAAGGAGAAAGAGATACCTGGGAACTAGAGGCTGGTGAGCCTCACATCTGTGCCTGGAAAGATCATGGAGCAGATCATACTGAAAGCCATGTTAAGGCACAGGAAGATGAGGTGATCCAAGACAGTCAGCACAGCTTCACCAAGGGCAGAATGTGCCTGACCAATCTCATGCCCTTCTATGATAGATGAAAGGCTTTGGTGGACAAAGGAAGGGCGACTGACACCATCTACCCGTACTCGTGCAAGGCCTTTGACATGGTCCCACACCACATCCTTATCTCTCAGTTGAAGAGATATGGATTTGAGATCTGCAGTATTCATTGGATAAAGAATTGATTGGATGGTCATAGACAGAGGGTGATTGTTAATGGCTCTATATCCAGGTGGAGGCCAATGACAAGTGATATCCCCCTGTGGTCCATCTTGGGAATGGTGCCCTTCAACATGTTTATCAGTGGCATAGACAGTGGGATCAAGTGTACCCTCAGCAAGTTTGCTGATGACACTGAGCTGGGTGCAGTTGATTTGACAGAAGGAAGGAATGCCATCCAGAGGGACCTGGACAGGCTTGAAAAGTGGGCCCATGTGATCCTAAGGAGGGTCAAGACCAAGAGCAATGTGTTCTACTTGGGTCAAGGCAGTCCCAGAGATGTATACAGACTGGGAGAAGAACTTCTTGATACTAGCTCTGCTGAGGACTTGAGTTTTGTTTGGGAACTGTTGAATCATGGCCTGAACCTCTGATTGACCACCTGAGGTGAGTGCTGAGTCAGCTGCAGGGGCACAGGTGAATGCAGCTTCACCTGAGTAACCGGAAGGGGTGGAACCATGCTCCACCCCTCCTAGACCCCATTTAAGGGCCGACTCCCCAGGAGGAAGGATTTCTATCTGGAGATCCTCCCTTGGAGAACCTTTCAGTAATCCCGGGACATGGGTAAGATCTTTATTTCACTTTGTAACAGCATAATCTACTATCTGTTTGCCATACAGGTGTCTTGGTGGATGAAAAGCTAGATATGAGCCAGCAGTGTGTGCCTGTGACCTGGAAAGGCGAACTGTATTCTGAGCTACATCAGAATTGGAATGGCCAGCAGGGTGAAGTAAGAGATTGTCTTCCTCTAGCTTGCCCTTGTAAGGCTACATCCAGAGTACTTAGTCCAGTCCTGGAACACTCAGAACAAGAAAAGTATGAAGCTTTTGGATAGGGTCTAGAAGAGAGCCAGGAAGATGATGAAAGGTCTGAAGCAACTGAAGCCGAGAAAACCAACGAAGTAACTTGACAAGACAATTAGTAATGTCAAGAAGGTATTCCCTTTATTGCAGCACAGGGTGCATGGGGCATCGTTCCCACTGAACATGAACACCGAAGAGTATATACATATTCATTACACTCCAAGGACATGGGCAGAAATAACATCTCTGGTGGATGTGGGATGCATTCTTGCTGTGAATTTCCAAACTTATAAGGGGGGGTAGCCCAAACCTGCTCCCACTGATGTTACGTTGAGCTGAGGCATTTGTTTTGCCATCTTATCTTCAACAACAGGACATCTATTTGACTTTTTTATCTACACTTGGCAACAAGTTTGCAGCCTCGTCATTCTGTTCTTGAGCTTACATATATGCAAGCCTCTGTCCTTCAGTTTATGTCTCAAGTTATGCAAAAGGCTGTTCTCACAATATGGAAAAACTTTTCTCATGATTCACACCTCTCCTAGGAATAAAGGTTGAGGGAGTAAAGCTTCTTTAACTTGGATAAAAGTCTCAGGGGGGACCTCACTGTGGCTTTCCAGTATTTGAAGGGAGCTTATAAGCAAGAAGGGGAACAAATTTTTACATGGTCTAATTGTGACAAGACAAGGGAAAGCCTCTTTAAACTAAAAGAGGGAAAACTCAGTTTAGATGTTAGGAAGAAATATTTACTCAGAGGGTGGTGAGGCACTGCAACAGATTGCCCAGAGAAGTTGTTGTTCTCCATACCTGGAGGTGTTTAAGGCCAAGATGGATGGGACCCTGGGCAGCCTGATCTAGTGATTGGCAATCTTATCCATGTCAGAGGGATAGACCTTTAAGGTCATTCCAACGTAAACCATTCTATGATTCAATTATGAGAAATGAGTCTCCTCTGTCACACTAATTAAGGAGTGCATGTGAGAATGTAGGAGCCTTTATTCTGATGAATTTATCTGATTCAGACTGACGTGCGGAATTGAACTCTATAACCCAGTTAAGTTATAAAGCAGGTATATTTATTTGGCTGGCCAGGTGCAAGGGGGATCACTCCACCAAACTTAACACACCAGCCAGTAAAAATGCTACAAATTTGTAAGCAAAGTCCATACATATTCAGCAGAATTCTTGGAACCCATTTACATAATCATTATCTTTCCAGAAATTCATTTACATACTGCCCCTCCCCTGGCGCATGCGTTGTCCATAGTAGGGGTCTCCCTCTGGTGGTTGTGGGGATGAAGTCAGAAGTCTTCTTTGTGAGGGCTCGACGTCTTCCTTGGTCTCACCTTTTTTCGGTGCATTCAAACTGGTCAAAGCCATTCATTTTGTATTGTTCCTTTCTTTGTGTTTGCACAGCTGACCATGAAATGTTGAGATGTCATTCTCCTTCCTTAGTTTTTAAAGCTAGCTTATTTAATCCCTACATGTTCAAACCCTAGACCCACCTGAACTCCTGATCTCAAGACCTTCTGAGCTGGGAGAAAATCACCAGAAAAAAACCTGGTCTGTTGTGCTAATTGATGAAGATGGAACATGCAAATGTTGTTTCAAGAAAGGTTGTCTGAGGATTTCTGGATGGGGATAATGGGAAGAAAAGAAGGGGGGATAATAAGCAAAATGCTTGGCAAAGTGAAAATGAAGACAGTGGAAACAAAATAAAAAACACAATCACACCAGTTGATGAGCTATCAAACTACAGGTATAATTTCCAGGAAGATCAACCTGGACCTTGCAATTGATAGTATTGTAAAACAGGGTTTGGGGAGAATGAGGAACAAAGAGGGGGAGAAGGTAGAAAAAAGTATAACCGGGCTGTGTATACAGTGAGGTCAGTTTGTATGTTTGTCTGGCCAAGTCCTGCACCTAATCACAGCTGTCTGTTGTGTCTTCTTAATTTTCTCATTACGTCTTTTCTGAACTCTCTATTCATTCACACTCTCAATCCCATGTGCATGTGTGCTGCAAGAACTATGTGCCAGTTCCTGGCAAGACCTTTGTGTGTGTGAATGAAGATGGTTGCCAGTTCCTGGAGTCAGGCCTGGGGAGCAGGCCTCTGTAGGTTGTGGTGCCAGCTGCTGGATTGAGCGTAGAATCTTACTGCCAATCACTACTGGGACCTCTTTGTGTATGTGAGTGGAACCATTGCCAGCTACTAGAGACAGGCTGAGAGTGTAGACCTATGGGCTGTGGTGCCAGCTACTGGAGCAAATAGGACTTTCCGTGCCTGTAGTTGAAGTGACCATAGCTCTCTGGAAATAGGAAGGGTCCTACAGACATTAAGTCCAGAGTGCGTGCTGCTGTAGGACAAGTGTGAGTGGTATGGTTGATGGCTCCTGGAGTCATATCAGGGCAGTAGACAATCCCAGCTGTGGCACCAGTGATGCCCTAGCAGGCGATACTAGAGGGAGTGGAAGTCCTCTACTTCCAGACACTGGGGGTGGTATGTGTTCCCAAAAGAGTTGCTAGAGGGAACTAGGATGAGTAAGGTGAATGCAGATTTTCCTGCAGGTGGTTTGAGTGGGGACATGGGCCACAGGCCTTAAGCCTCATGCTGTCTGTTGTGGGGGCTGAGTGTCTGTATCTTCCCCAGCCCGCTGTGTGCGTGGAGTGTGCCTGTGTATTTGCTAGCAAACTTTAAGTTAGACTGTATGGTGAGTAGCAATGTTCTTCAGTCTGGTCTGGTGAATCAGATGTATGGAGGGGTCTATGCTCACATGCCCAGAGGGACTTACATGCCCCAGTCTGATCGGATAACCCACATCCCTGGGCACTGGGCTGGGCTGGAGCAGCTGGACAGGTGTTGTCTTGGGCCAGAGTAAGCAATTGGAAGAGCTCTTCAAATGTCAGTAGAAATAAGTCATGCCGAGCTATTTATTTTCCAATGAGTTTATCCAGCCTAAAAATCATTCTTTTAACTGCAGAAAAAAATTCTGTGCATATCCTAGCCTAAGCAACTCTATACTAAATGTTATCTATGGGATTACTTGCACCTGTAAAAAGAACAATGTAGTGGCCAAGTCACCATTACGCTTTGTTTGGAAGACATCTTAAGTGATAAAAGAGGACCCCTGTCAAAAGTTCACTCAGGAAAACTAAGATGCTCTGAACCTAGGGCATCTCTTTATCCATTAATCAGTAAGAGAGACAGCACATTCTGTTAAATTACCCTGAGAATGAATAGCTTTATTAGAATGGTGAGTAAGTGCTGACTGAATTTTGACTTGATAGGTGTCCAAGTTCTGCTTCAAACTGTAGGAATTGGATACAGAGGCTGACAGATGGTCATGGATGACTCTTCCTAATTAGGAAAACCTGAAGAAATCTATATGCAGAAATCATATCTGGGTAGCTAGCCATGGGACATATGGCAAAATGTTAATGTATACATACTTTAAACATATTCTCAATGGAGATTACTTACTGGCCAGACTGTAATGCACAACAGTGGAATAAGGATCACGAGATTAAAGATTTCATTTTTAAAAGGCTATCAAAACAAATTTCTTTGCGTATTTTGATCACCTGAGTGTGCAAATCATAGATACAACTAAGCAGGTAAAATATTGTACTAGCAGAACACAAGGCCTTTTTGTGATCTTACCCGAATGTAGAATCAAGTCTGTATAAATTGGATGTATTTATGTAAGATGTTACCCTTTGTAGCCGAAAGCAGGTAGGCTTTTAGATCTACATAAGAAAATAATTTTTCTATAAATTGTTGTTGCATTCTCTCTTTCAAAAAATAGTGATTCTGAATGCTGGCCTGTGCATAAGGGTTCATGATAGAAAAGGAGATCATTCAAGAAAGTCAAGTATTTTTTTGGCATATTATTTTTAAATTCATGAGATCGTGTGAACCAATCTTTCATCACCTGAAACACAGTACCTATCAGAAAAGGAAATGAATTTGTAAGTATATAGTATTCAAGCACATTGCCGGAGAAAACCACTGGCTTTTTATAACTTCTGTCTGCTTGTTTTTGTAATACCAACAACACATTCAACAGCAAATAGGAAAAATCAGGAATATACTCTTATACAAGGAAACAAACCTAAGGATACATCAATGTGTATCCAAATATACTAAGAATTAGTATCTTTTTTAAAGTATGTGTTGAAAATACATTATTAAAGATGGCATTTAAAATATTTTAATTGAATGGGAAACCAACAACTAGAGAGGATAGAGTATGAAGAAATTAAAGAGATGAAAAGAGACTAGAACTAATTTTCTTTAAAATCATAATACAGAATAACAGATACCTGTGAGAACAAACAGTGAATGAATGTAAGCCAAATTATTTTATTCAGAAATGTAAATGTAGGATATGTTTATCCTTTAAGTCACTTGTGGTAGGGCCAATCCACTCAAAGGAACTTTTCAGTCCTTTCTGATACCAAAGTATAACAGAGGAGCTAAAGTAAAGAAAGGCAGATCATGTATAAAAAGATGTTTGTCTAAGGTGCCAAGACTTTTAAATGTGAAGAAATCTTAGTTTTAAGCTAGACAAAAAAAAAAAAAAAAAGCTACTTGGGTAGTGTTCAGAACATGATTTACATAGTGAATACCCATGCTAATCTGTATCCAGATGTGGAGTTCTCAGTCCTGGATAGGCATGGACCTGTTGGAGCACATCCAGAGGAGGGTCACAAAATGGTCCAAGGGACCAAGTATCTCTGCTGTGAGGACAGGCTGGGAGCACTGGGGCTGTTTAGCTGATGCCTGATAGTGGCCTTTCAGTACCTAAAGAGGGCCTACTAGGAAAGGGGTAGACTCTTTAGAAGTGTCTGCTATGACAGAGCAAGGGGAAATTATTTCAAACTAAAGGATGGGAGATTTAGAAGAAGTTTCTTATGATAAATGTAATGAACCACTGGTACAGGTTGCCCAGAGATGTGGTGTATGGAACATCCCTGGAGCCATTTAAGTTCAGGCTAGATGGGGCTCTGAGTGACCTGATTTTGCTGTAGATGTCCCTGTTCGTTGCAGGGGAGTTGGACTAGATGACCTTTAAAGGTCCCTTCCAATTCAAATGATTCTACAATTTTATTATTCTAATTTACTATGCTTTTAGATTTAGGACACTTTGATTTCTGTGGGGGAAAAAAAAAATAATACAATTCATGCAACACTAGAATATTAAATTTTGAATGCATATTTCATTGTCTGCTGTGGATAAATCCATTTAAAAGTAAGTACTACCAAGAGAAAACACAACCACACTAAAAATTTCAATTTCCTTATAAAAGTATTCTTAAAATCATAATGAAACCTAAAACTAGAACTCTCTTTGTAACTGTTTTCAGACTGTTTTTGTCATACCCTTTCTTGACACACAATATTACAAGTTCACTATATTAATTCTTAGGTAAAAGTAATTGTTCATAGCAGCATTACTTGCATGGGAACTCATTCTTTTAGATGTTGAGCACTATTTCATTTATTTCCAAAGTTGTTCATAGCAGCCTTATATCCATGTATTAAGTTATGTATCAGTAAACTTCATATTTAGATAGAACATTTTTCTCCCTCTATGATGTGATTAGAGATGCTGTGATACTGGTGTAGACTCACTTGTGGGACACAGCTATGAAACTCATTAGCAGATATGAACATTGTGATTCTGGAAACATTCTGTAAAATAATAATGAGTAAAATTTTATCTTTGGAATTCAGTAGAATGGCTCCAATATATAGTGAAGACCATTCTCAACAGGAACTCTGTGAATTATTATAAGTTCAACTTACTTCTGCCATTCTGGGTGCACAAAGTATCCATACATTCAAGCTGAATGATATTCAATCCCCTGTTAATAAATTTGTATTTACTGAATTTACAAAATGCATCCAGAGAATGTTGGTATATCTGTTCATGCAGACTTTAGAATAATTTTGTTTACAGTTCTATAACAATTCTCCACAATTATACTGATTTCACATGATTCAAATAATATATGCTTTTTCTAAAAAGCTATGTCGTTGACAACTATTTTAAAATATTTCATATTTGCATTTGCATAGAAATGTATGGTATTAAAAAGTAGATTCAAGCAGACTTCATATTTTCCTATCACATTCTGCTTCATTCTCAAAGGTTTACCGCTAAACATGGATATTATATGACAGCTTCCACAGAACTGAAAAGTCTATATGAGAGATCTTTTCCTTTTCATGACAATTAGAAGGATTTTTCTCATTTTGCATATATATATATATATACACCAGCAGAGCTATTCAACTTATCTTTAAGAATCACAATTCATTTCTGGACAATAATGCAAAAATACAGTTTGTAGATAGAATGTAGATGGTATGCTTGGTAGATCTAGTTGATATAGTGGATCTCACCAACTACTGAATCTTAGTAAACTTTAAAAGGAAGTGATTTTTCTTTCTGTTCTATGTATAACCTGTTTGACAGAAAATTTTTTGGTAATGCACTAATTAATTTTATTTTCTTATGGCTTAATTATTTACTGTGGCAATCGATGTAAGTGTTGCTAACAACTTCAAAAGTAGATTGAAGAGATAATTATCTTTCATAGCCTTTAAATGAAAAAGAAATCTTTGCCCTGTTTTCCATAAATCGTCTTCCACCAATTTTTCACCCATTCAAGCAAATAAAGATATGCATATATATTTGCTCATAACTTAGTAACTATAAAGGGAACTAACTGAACCATGCAACTGTCTGCTAGAATCATAAGTGGTTGGACCTTAGAGGCTAGTAGAAAGATGGGAACAGGGACCAAAAAAACAAAAAGAAGTATAGTCCACTGTCATGAGTTTCTAGAACACTTCCCTGTGTCCTGTGCAATAAATCTATTGCCCATTATTTCCCAAAACATTTCTGTTATGCTAAAAAATAATACGTGTGTAACAAGTTGCTTGTTAAAATGCTGTTTGCTGAGTTAATTGCTGTATGTACAAAAAAGAAAAGCAAGTATACAATATCCACCAACAAATCTGTTCAGAAGGACTACTGTTTTTATTTCTTTTATCTGTTCTTGTGATTCAAGCCTTTGTTATTGTTAGAGGATACATTAGCACCTCTTCAACAGTATATTCACTATATTCATTTATGTGTTTAATAAAGTTTTTTTTTTTTTTTTCACAACTTTGTCACAGAAAACAGTGGGTGTTTGAGGATCGAGAAGTTTTTGTTTTTCTTGTTACTATGATTCTCTGTTTGATCACGCTTGCCTGAACAGGACAGTGGTAACACCCAATAATAGGCAACAACTTACTGATTAATGGAGGTGGGCTAAGCTGAATTTGAAGAAGTATCAGGAAGTAAGGTGTTAAATATCAAACCAATATCAAGCCAATATCTGCAGATAGGTATAGCAGAATAATGAGAGTTGCAAGTTTGCTAAAGGAGAAAAAAAGATAAACATGGAGTAGAAATTGAACTTTTGGATAACATCAGTAAATACGAAATGAAAAATATCTTTTGTTTCTCCCATGTGCTGCGAGTGATTATAAAAACATGTATTTTCCCTTAAACCCTCAGGTGATTGTATTAGCACAAGTTTAATGCATGTATTTGAAGGTTTTCCATTTTAAATCAGAGTGAGTGCTGGGTACATATGGCAAACCTGGAGGGGAAAAAAAAAAAAAAAAAAAAAAACAAAACAAAAGTTGAATGTTTTCCCCCTAACGACATCCTTCTTTTTTTCTTTATTTCTTTTGGCTCAAACTGCAAGTGGCCGCAGACTGTTGGGTACAGCCTGACTCTTGGCACTTTCAACTTAGAAGCCTAGGTCCATAACAACCTCAAATACTGTTCAGTTTTCAAATGTGTTAGTCCATTCAGAGAGCTGATGCCGACTCTGCAGTGCTNACGATCTTGTGATTTCATTGAAGTTGGAATATCTCTGACTGCAAATACTTCATATTGGACTGTGAGCAACCATTGTGATATGACAGCAACACCTTTACACTTTTAAAATGTCATAAGTCACTTAATACAATTTGAATATTTTCCTACATTGTATTAGTAAAAAAATATTGAAATAAAATTAAATATGCAGCTTTAAGAAGTAAAGCAATTGTTCTCTGATATTTATATACATTTTAGAGAATTATTTCATTTTTTTTTTTTAATTACGCCTGTATACATACAGTACTAGATTATACAGATAATAAGGTGAAGTATAAAATTAAGATCATTGTGCAGTGCATTTTGCCTAATTTGTTGCAACATTCATTGAATCTGGCATACAATTAGATTTCTTTTTTAAATGTTTGCTTTCACCAGACTTTGTTTCTACACAGGCTGTTCTGAAGCTTTAAATCAACAAAGAGTTGTTTATTTCTAAAAGTTCATAAGTAACCTCTGCTTAAATCTTACCAAAATCCTGTTAAGTAGATTAAACAGATGTCCACATTTTTGGCAAATAGGAAAGCACCACTGAGTTGAATTCTGTACCAATAATGGAACAAATTCCAGTCTTGGCACATGTAGCAACTTTGCACAGAAATGTGAATTCTGTTAAGTATCATATCTTCTCCAATAACTTCATTTACAATTTTAATTCTACAGATTGAGTAAAGAATAGGAAATAATCAATATATGATGAAATGATGTAAAGAGAATCACACAGAAAGCTTGATTGAAGTCTTAATGAAATCTGATCTTGACCTGAGGAAAAAAAAAAAAAAAAAAATGAGGTGCTACAATTCTTTCCTTTTGAAGGGGTGGGATATCACACTATGGACAGACTACATTCCAGCAAAGTAGAAATAACTGCATGACAAGTTGAGGGATAAGAACTGTAATTAAGTTTACATTGAAAAATGACTGTCCTATTTCAGATTCCTACTTCAGCTCAGAAAATGTTAACTTTAACTAGTACATCCCCAGGAAAAAAAAAAAAAAAAAAAAATCATACACTGGAGGTGTAGGTACTTTTCTCTGCAGTCAATGATTTTTAAATTCACATAATGTAGTAAAATATTATTTCTTTAGTAAATCTTGAAGGCTGTTTTGTATAATCAAATTATCATTTCCTACACTAGTATGTAACTAGTGAATACTGAAAGTTTCAAGATCTTTCGTAAGTGGGATTCTGCAATTTCAGATGTTAAAGGAGGCTAGCCCAGTGTAAAGCATCTGTTGATGGATAGGAAGACTGAAAAAGTAAATCCTTATGCTCTTTTTTTCAAGGTAAAAAACATCTGCACATTCAAGATGCATTTGAACTTACTGTGGATGCCCTGTGCCTGGAGGTGTTCAAGGCAAGGTTGGATGGGGCCCTGGGTAGCCTGGTCTAGTATTAAATGTGGAGGTTGGTGGCCCTGCATGTGGCAGTGGGGTTGGAGCTTGATGATCCGACCTTCCAACCCAAGCCATTCTATATATCTATAATTCTATGATATTTCAGGAGGAATATATAGCATTATTTATGAAAATAAATAACTTCTGGAATATAATTCCTTCACATACAAACCACATAGCAAAAATTCCTAAGAATTGTCATATGGTTTGTAATCTTAGAGATGATAGATGCTTGCACTGATAAAGAATTAATCATTGTAATCCATAGAACTTCAGCAGCTAAGGAATAGTACATTATTGTTGTTTGTTCTACTGACTTCCCACTATAAAGATGAAAATACAGAGCATATTCAGTACAAAGGAAATTTTCCAAAGCAACTGAACCTGATTTTCAGTGTTTGCATACCAAAGGACAACATTTAGTCTTCAGATGAATGGTTGTGAGTCTTATCTTAAAGCCCAAGGGCTAACTCTGCTTCTAGATTATAAATACTTGAGTGAATATGTTTATTTACTTACAGACAGTAGCACTGATTTGTATAGAGGCCTTCATGACAGTCATTTTGTAAATGGGAATATGTACGTACATATATACACACATATCTCCATATACTGATGAATTTGTCTTTAACTATTAGCCTCTAGTCATTGTTCAATGTGGAATATAAATATTGAAAGGATGGACCATTTTTACTCTTCTGTCTGCATTTAAGTTTAGACAATCACCACAGGCAGAGCCTTGTAGGACTATCTTCTGCATTCATATCTACTCATCTGCTTGATGGATGTATCCTTGTACTGACTGGCATCTTTTTTCCTCATGTAGCATTTTTACCTCAGCTCTGTCTTAAATCCATGTAAGCATTCTCCTCAATAAGGAGCTATTATTTTAATTGCTTAGTGTTTTCTAAATTAGAATGGCAGTGTAAGCCTTGAAGGTCTCACTAAGCATGTAGCTCTGGGCCTCTCTCTTTGACTAATTAGTGACCATTAAAGAGTTTTCTAATGTGCTCTGGTCTCCTGAATCAAATATGTTACATTGGTGTGAATTCAGAAAAAGATATATACAACAAATTTAACATATAGCTTTATTTTCCCACTAAGCACTTTTCTTATGTTTCCAATAGGTCCATTTATAATCTGACCTTCAGGATATCTTATTTGCATGCCTCCCTAAGCACAATAACTGGAATGCAAAGTGACATTCAATAGCACTAACATACACATACTCTTTCCTTAGCTTGACTGAAGATACTGAATATAAAAGAGTGACTAATGATAGCTGTAGGAAAGATTTTTATTTTACTTTCTTAATAAGATGTATTATGGTGCATACACTCTGGAATTCTGAGTTCTGGTATTCAAGTCAGGCATTTATAAGAATATGTGTAGAGTTTGTTCAGATTTATCTTCTGTGAATACCATAAGAGGAAGAAGGCAGGGAATTATCATATTTACAGTGCTGTGCTTGTGTGGATGACATTGTCATGTACCGTATCCAGATGTAGACAGAAAATGTAAAAGAACTTGTGCAAGAAAATGTGTGAGAAACTTTGATGAATAATACACATAGAAAAGCAGACTTGGATTTGTGAGAAATTATGCTTCCTGCTAATATTAGCATAGGAAAATGGAACTTTGTATTCATTTTTATTAAATAAAAAGTTGGCTCAAAGGAATACAGAAGAAGCACTCTGAAAAGATCTGGTCCTCTAATCTTTTTATCCTCCAGGAAAATGATTAAATTTTTATACTAACTAGCATAGATCTACAATTTTAAAAACAACCAACAAAAATGAAACAAAAATTTATCCTGAGATCTTAGAAAAATACTTGACTTTGTATTGAGTTTCAGAATTTGAATAAGTATATTCATGTCATCCAAGAGGCAACAGTTTCTTATATAATACTTTAAACAGCAAAACCCAAATAATTTATTTAGAAAATATGACAGCAGATGTGAAATTAAATAACTGTTTACCATGGTCGTCTTGATGTACTTAATTTGTGATAGCATTAGGATACAATATTATAAATTTTCAGGATATTTTTTCAACATTTTACTGACATATAAAATATGCAATATAGGATTATAATAGTCAAGATAAATGATAGAATTCAAAGTTACATGAACTAGCAGTGCAGTAGCTTCCATGCACATGTACGCTGAGTTGTGTAATTAAAATTATTATTCACATTTTTAGAACTGAAAGTTGTGTTATATCTTCTTAGGAGAGTCATATATGAAATCTGAAAATTGTGGTGAATTTCTAGAAGATACAATAGAATGCTGTAGATTGTGTACTAATTCAGGTAATGTATTTAAGTGACAGAGATCTGTGGTTATTTTCTATGAACTCAGTGTAAGTATAGTCACAACGCTAAGAGGAAATATAGGTCAAGTTGTTCTGTTGTCAGGATTCAACTTTTGTTGTCATGTTCTAGACCATTGTGGCAAATGACTTTTCTGACATTTCCTCATATTAATACATTTTTAACATGACATTAACATGACCTTGTAGTCTATGGATAGACAAAAAAACAAACAAATAAATATATAATGCAAAGTTCATTTTCATCCTGGATCATTCAAACACCATAGTTATTTTTTTTTTTTTTATTTTTGTATGAGCCCTTAGCTTAACAACATTTTTTTTTTTTTTTCTGAATGTTTCATCGTTTAGGTGAAATATGGTATGTTTTATTATATTCTTCAGTATTTAGCTTTCATGTGATCTAACATAAATATATGAAGTTCATCATAAACTCTTGCTATTGCAGAAATAGTAGACGTTGTTATTGAAAAGTCAAAATTCTTTCAACTTACTTCTTTCCAGCTTTGGTAAAGTTACTTAGATTTTTTTATTTGTTCTGGTTGCACAGATTGCTACAAGTCTTCCTGTGAAATAAATCTAGACCAATGAAATACTAACCTGATGATCTAAGTACCCCAGAGAAAAAAAAAGTTCTATATTGCCTCCTATCTTTCTGTTTTTAAAGATAAGTCACATAAAATACAGACCTCATTATTGCACTGGCAACATTCCTCATGTGGATTTCTTCTGCTCTAGTATTTTTTTTTTATGTGATATTGCTATTTACTGAGGTCAATAAAATGCTGCACAAGTTATTTCCCCCAATGATTGTCATCTGAACTATTTGGACTGTTTGATATTGTTTTTTTAAATTATTATTATTTATTTGGATACTGTCATGGTGGGTTATACTCTGTAGGAGAGTGGCTTCTCTCAAGATATAGAGAAGCAGAATAGGATCCAGTCTGTAGAAGTGAAAGAAGCAAGGGAATTTTCATAAGGAACAAGAAATATTTATATTTATGT